>PVIH01010495.1:0-74977 GCA_004025045.1 Sigmodon hispidus | reverse complement strand
CAAAAAATATAAAATGTCTATATACTACAAATATTATTCTTTAAATAAAAAACTATTTTAGCCTATATCAAACACCATAACAATAAACAAAAAATTAAAACATAGATAAAAAACAAAGTAAAAAAAATCAATTCAGCTGCCCAAAAATCAACATATTAAGAAACACAAATAAACCATAGACCACACGACAAAACAAATTAATAAAAATAAATTAAATTAAAATAAAAAACTAACAATATGCCTAAGCCATTGTTCAAACAACATAACGCTAATATAAATGTCTATATATTTATTTAAAACTTTAAAATTACTAGTCCAAATAAACAACAACAAACACTACAAATCCAAACCATAAAACTAAACAAATCAAAAATCTTTTATTACAGTGCTGGGGGTCAAACACAGGGCTTCATATATGCTAGACAAATACTCCATCAACTGAGCTACACTCTCAACTCACATCTAATGTGACATATCAGCTGCTTATGGACTACTGAGCTCCCTTTAATACCCGGAAGGTTGATAAGCTGGGAGTCTTTTTGTAGATGAAGGCTCAGTAAAAAGATGTTGATCTTTCATGCTTTACCTGTCTGCCCATGCACTGGGACATTCCAAACAGAACTCACTTCCTGGATGAAGAGAAACCCTCCTCTGTGCTCTCTTACCACCATAACTCCAAATACTGACTTTGGGTTTGTGTACAGCAGGGGCACTTGAAGCAGCCTAGGCAGTGGAGTAGTCCCCGGGACACCCACCTGTGCTGGCAGGGTCTCTGTGCACTTGGAGTGGCCTGGGCCATTTGTGTCTTGTAGCCTCTCTGCCAAGTCTCCACCTGCTCCCAACTCCCTGGGATCCACCTGGGATGGGGAAAAGGGCTCTCCAAGGCTGCAGCATCCCAGAAGGTTCTGAGAGGCCCATGGTAGAAGGGGGGTGTCCAAGTGAAAGCAAGCCAGGTGGCAGATGGAGTTAGGGTTTAAGGGTTAAGGGTCAGCCAGGGCCTTGCTAGACGAGGGCAAGACATTCACCTTAGGAACATAAGTGCAAGGCATGAGTATGAATGTCTCCATTGGCACCTGGTCCTGGGAAGCCCAGATGCTGGGCTGGATCTTCAACCTGGCTCATGCTGGGGGTACATGCTGACCAGCACAGGCAGGCTCAAGCCAGGCCTATGTCGACAGCTCTTACCGGCAGGGCCTGCTGCTGCAGAATGATGGGAGCTGGCTGCTGGCGGTTCTTTTCCAACTCTGCCCGCAGTCTTGTGTTTTCTGCTAGTAGCATGGAGTAAAGATCAACAGCCACGTTCTCTCCCGTGGGCCCCAGGTGAATGCCAGAGGCTGTGAACATGGGGAAGCCTGTGAACATGGCCACAGTTGCTTGTGAGATGGGCTTTTCTGCTTCCATGTCCTCATTTACCCCCAGCAGTTTGCTCCATTTTGCTCCCAAGCTATCAATGGCCCCCTTTTGCCAGCAGAGTCAGGTCCAGATCCCTCAGGATGTATTCACAGGCTGTGTAAACTCTTATCCATTATTTTCCCTGTGTCCCCCTGTCTGGTCACTTTCTGGTCCTTTAATCTGGTTGTTGTCCTCCATAGATTCCAGCCCACACTCCAGGGAACTTAAGGGATCTCATGGCTGAGCCCTGAGATATTCATTGCTTTCTAAAGACTTTTAGAACCCCAGTGCCTAGCCATCAGTGAAGACTGAGCCCAGGCATTCAGAGATACTTGGAGAGTCTCTCCACGTGGCTAGGAAGATGATTGACCTGATATGGTGCCATCTTATTCTATGCTGTGGATCAGAGCTATCTATGATTGACAGTTTGGATAGCTGTGGTTTACACCAATGAGAGGAAATAAACTGATTCTATCAGTGGTTTTGTCTTTTTAATTTGTTGGGCCAGAATAGGAAAGATGCCAAGAGCTGGGGAAGCTAAGGTCTTAGTACTGTCACCTCCATGCGGGGAAGTGGTTCATGAGGCCTCAACCCTGAGGTCTGGGGTCTGTCTACTTGCCTCACACAGTGTCCTTGTGTCCTAAGGGGCTTCCCAGCAGAAGGAAGGCTCCATTCCCCTCTGCTTGAGAAAGGCTATCCTGGCTGTCTCTCTCCAGCTCACAGACACAATAGAGTGCTACCCCTCTATCAAAGTTCTGGTGAAACTGCCCCCCCACCCCGATGAGATAAAAAGCTGGGAAGCCATGTTCTCTGAAATCTACTTTGAGGAGCAGACCCACCCATGTTGGAATTCCCCTGTGGTCTGTTTGATGGCTCCTTCTTCTCACGGAGTCTTTCTTCCAATACCTGTTCCATCTTCTCGATCACCTGGTGACAGATAGCATGGCTGGGCTGGCCCGAGAGCTCCATGACCTCTAGGCTGCAGCCCCCCTCCACGGATGGCCCCAGGGCCTGCCTTCTCCTGGTGCTGGACAGTGTCCTCCAGGGCTTTTATCTTCTGCAGTTTGTCCTGGTACCTCTTCAGTTGTGTAGCCTGTGGCTGCTGGGCCTGGTACAGAAGCAGCAACTCCTTCTCTCGGTCATTCTTCTGCAGGGTAGAGGTGAATGGGTACCTGGGAGTCACCCCCGGTCACAAGGGTACATATGGGATCCTGCTGAACCCTGCACTGCTGACCGGTTTCCCTCCCCACTCTATCTGCTCTGGGATCTGTCTCAGGACTTGGTGGTACTGTCCCTCTGGCCATCAAGCCTTGGCTCACCCGAATCAGCTCATTCTGTAGCTGCTGCACCCTGTCTCGAAGTCTCTTTATATCCAGTTCACTCAGCAGTAGCCTCTGCTTCATGGACACTGCTGGGGTGGGGAGAAGCTGGCTTGAGAGTAGATGAAGGCAAGGAAGGGTACCCCAGCTCTGGGGCTTGACCCAGGACTGTATTTCCCCTTTCCCTTCATGTTATAGCCCAGACGTATAGCTGGGCAGATTGTACAAGTGCGTCTACAGTGGGGAGGGGCGGGAGGGGAAGGAGATCCACGGGACACACAGCATCTGGAGAAAGCTCCCTACCACCCTGGCAATGAGTAGTATGAACCCAGCAGGTGCCCAAAGGCTCACCCAGGTTGTCTTCTTCAGCTCTGCTCTGCTCCTCTATGCTCTGCTGGTTCAGGTGGCTCCTCAGTGTGCGGTTCTCCTCCTCCAGGATGGTGGCTTGCTTCCTCAGTGCCAGGATGTCCTCTGCCATCTTCTGCATGGCCCTCCGGTAGTTGTTCATCTCCTGTGATCCCAGAATCCTCAGCTGAGCCCCAGGACCCCATTCTACAGCTATGCCTACAGTGAGGCACTCTCCTCTCAATGAGCAGTGCCAGCCTTGGGCTGGGCCCCAAGCCTTAGCGATCGCTCAGAAGGGTGGTTGGGCATGGTCCCCTTCTCTTCTTCAACATTAGGACAGCCACACTAATGGGTTTCCTTAGGGACCACAATGTTTCCTATGACATTAGGGGATTCTAGGGTTCAGGGATTAGGTTTAAAAAAACCCTGCATATCAAAGGATGGAACCATGTTTCTAGGTTTCAGTAAATCATATCTGCTTCTTCACCTTCTCTCTCCTTCAGCTCCCTCTTCTCACCCAACTCCTTCTCAGGAGGAGCCTCTTAGACGGCCCAATGAAGTCACTTGGGGACTGACCTACCATCAGCTTTCCAAACAGCCCAGCATTAAAGAAGAGACACCAAGTAGACCCTGGAGACTCATGTAAGATCTCAAGGTCAGGGTCAGAATCCAGATACAAGATGGGGAAGATGCAGGAGGTGTGGGGGCAGGAAGCTGACTCAGGTCTGGAAGTGCAATAATCATAGCATTGATGCTCACTGGGCTTCCCCACCATCTCAAGCCTCCTGCTGAGTGCTTTAAGTGTCTGCCTGCATTCAATCCCCAGCAAGCCTATGGGATAAGGCGTTATTACCCACACTTTACAGAGGAGGAAACTGAGGACAAGCCCCAGAGAAGTGAGCAACCTACCCACTGACAAGAGTAATGTAGTGAAGTCAGGGTCTGAAATCCAAGCCTGTTGGTGCTTGGGTCTGCTTTTGTCCATATATGCACAAGACAACTGAGCTGAATTTTTGTGCTGTGTGTGTGTGTGTGTATGTATACATGTGTATGTTCAGCCTTGGGTGTCAACCTAGAGAATGAGATCCACTCCTTAAAACTGGGCAATTTCTCATTGGCCTGGAGCTCATCAATTAGGCTGGATCGGTTGGCCCGTGAATCCTAAGGGTCCTCCAGTCTTCACTTTCCTTGTGCTGGGATGCTACCAATCACCATGCCTCACATTTACGTTGGTGCTGGTCATCAGACTCAAGATCCTGCACCTGCCTGCAAGGCAAGCGCTTTACCTACTGAGCCATAGCTCAAGCCCTTTGCCTATCAATCGGATTCTGTACTGCTGTTACAAGTTTCAAGTACACAGTATCTTAAGCCAAGCACACACACACACACACACACACACACACACACACACACATTATATAAAGAGATCCAAGATATACAAGCCAGAAAGGTCCTGGAAGAGAAGGTCTCAGGGCAGGGCTTGGAGATAAAGAGGGAGGAGGCAAGTGTGCTTTGAGTTGCCTGTGGACTTGCAGGCTATGGGAAGCCTTACTTCTGTGGGTGGGCCTCACAGGTCTAGCCTGACTCCCAGGGCCCAGGAAGGACAACTCCACATCTGACTCCCTCCTGGTCTCCTGCTTCCTGCTAGGGAGGGGGTGATTGGTTACAGCCCAGCTACAGTCCCCTGCCTGCTGCATGGTGGGGCACAGCTTCTAGGGGAGGGCTCCCCAGCTAGCAGGTTCTCATCAGACACCACTTATCATCTGTCACTGCTGTCTAGTCCCTCTGACAGTGCTGGCCCCATCTCCCTAGCATCTGCTGTGGCTTCCCCAGATCTGCACCCATCTGGCATCCTCAGCCAGGGTGCTAACTGTGAGCCTGGATGGCCCTGGGACCACACACACACACACACACACACACACACACACACACACACACATACTTACTTGGAGCTTGTGACCTCTTGGAGGCCCAGGTGTTGCTGTGAGCTCTGGTTGGGTTTTGCAGGTGGAGGGGGACACTATTCCCAATCGGTCTCATTTCTGCTTCAGTGGCTGTTCCACTCAACAGACCCTTCCCCTTTCCTTACTACCCTGGTCCTGCTGGCTCCTCTCTGCTGGGTGGTCTTCACTTTATGGCACATCCCATGACTGACTGGATCTAGGGCCCAGGGCTTGGCTGGAGGGAGTCTCTGATATTTCAAAAGATCATTGTCTTTCCCTAGCTGCTTCACCCTCTTATCATGCTGCTTTGATTAGAGAAGCCCCAAAGGGGTTGCTAGCTTCTATGGTTATTGCCTCAACACATCCGTATTCCTATGTTCATGTTCAAGGCTGCACCATTCAGCAGTTTGTGGTCTTATACTCTGGCTCCTCCGGCGTCTGATTGTATGGAGTGTCTGAGAATGAATTGTGCTGGTACAGAGAGAAGGCCGCACTCTATTGTGAAATGAAGGGACCATGTGGGAAGCTGACACTATCTTAAAGTTAACTGGGATGGGATATGAGTATGCATATATTGGGAATTCTGGACAAGAGGTTCCCAGCCCCTTGGCCCATTTCATAGGGTCTGGTCAGTCCACTTCTCCATTTATGGGATTGTTATTTTTAAGATCCCACTGCTCCCCCATCTCTGCAGCTCTGGGGCATGGAGGAAGTAAGCATTGCTTTGTTATTTATAGCCCTCCCCATAGATGAAGAAAACAGCTCATAGCAACAAAGTGAAGGACACAGAGAGAGGTTGGCTTCTGGTGAGGTGGCCGCCTGCCTCAGTCAGCAGGTCCTTTCAGAGGAGGGTCAGTGGGTCCTGAGCACTCCATCCGTGAAGATCTTCCTCCCCAGGCTTTTAGCATAACTCTGCCTGTTCCCTGGGAGTGAGGCCTCCACAGGGAGACAGTGTGGCCTCCTGGCTCATCCTCTATACTCCAGCCAGGGCTCTGTTTCTGTGGGGAAATCAGCTGTTCCCATTTGCATAGGCAAACAGTGACCTTGGCAGCATGGCTGGCTGGCATACCACAAGGTTCAAGCTGGCAGCCCTGACATCTGACCACAGCCTGCAGCTGGGCTACCCTCAGGGCCATGATCTACGTCACGCTCCAGCCTTGAAAACACACAGGACACCATGCTCCAGATTCTTCTTATGAGCTTGCTCTCTAGTTACCTCCTGGTAGAGGCACAGGCATGACCTCAGAGGCCTTGACTCAAATGCCACTGTGCCTGACCTCGAGGACCATTTGCTTCCTGTTTACTCACTGACACCCTCCACTAGGGTCCTGACCCTCAGAGCCTGTCAGGGTGGGAAATGTAGGAGCACCAGGTTCTAGTTTTCCTCATGCCCAGTATTATTGGTGAACTTTACCAAATCCACCCTAGGGGCTCAGGAAGTGGGGTGGTGGTCTTTCAGCTTCAGTGTCCTCATCTGTGGGATGAGAAATCAGCCTAAGAACTAGTGTGATATGAGGGCAATAGGAAGATTAGCCCTGGCCCTGACACTGGGTGCCTGGAGACAGTGACTCCCTTCCCTGAGCCACTCTAAGGTGCTGTAAAATATTCAGACTGGCTCTGGGCACTGGGCCCAGAAATTCTTCGTATATGAGGAGTCCCAGTTTACTGGACTGAGGCCCATTTCCACTGAGGAGAAGAGTGAGGGCTTTCTGAGCCTGAGGGAGAAGCTTAGACTCTGGTCAGAGCTTCTGCTAAAGTCTGAAGCACATCACCCAGTGGAGACCCAACACATACTTGGCTTCCACCAATTATGTAGCCAGAAGGGTCCTATACCATCACTATACTGATGGGGAAACTGAGGCTGGGAGTCATGTGCCCCCGCATCACAATAACTCCCTGTGGTGATCAAGGCTTGCTAAGTAGTTCCAGTTTGTACAGTTCTGGGCCATGTGAAGCCTTGAGCAGAGCTAAGCTAGACTGTCCCCGCCCACAGTGGTCCACCTATACAATGAGGAGGTGGCAGAAGGTGCTTCCAGGAGGCCTGTTCCAAGCTTAGTAAGCCTGGAAAGCTTCCTGGAGGCAGCAAGGACCCAAGCTTCTCTTCCCATGTGGGTGGCACCTGGAGGGAGGAGCTTCCAAACCCAGCAGAAGTTGTGGGAAGGGGAGTGAGCTCGGAGAGCGGCAGAGCAATCTGGAGAAGTGGAGCCTGGTCCCTGCTGCAGGAAACTGAGGGGCTCACAATGCAGGGGTGCGATAAGGGCTCACTGTCCACTGCTAGGGACAAGTGGGTGGGTACAGGGTCAGGAGCAGTGCTAGGTCACAGACAGTGGGCATGGGAACCAGATGGAGGCAGGATAAAGCAGACGGAGGGGAAACATGGGAAGGCAGTCCTCTAGGACGTGCCCCTCCGGAAGCGGGCAGATGTTCAGAGTTGGGGAATGAAGAGACAAGAGATAAAGAAGTTGCTGGGTGCTGGGGTCGGGATGGGGGACAATCACCGAAGAGGAAGACAAGCAGGAAGAGCCGACGGCCAAGCCAAGAACTGGCCCCAGCACCCAGGGCCCTTGCTCATGCGCACAGGATGGCTCGTGTGTAGTTTACCTTGCTGCCGCCAGAGGGCAGCCTCCTCCCGCCAATGCTCTGCTTTCAGTCTGTCCAAGGAGAGGACAAGGCTTCCTGAGAAGCCCCATGGCTTGTGTTGTTACGAAAGCTTGAACATTAAGCGATTCACCATCTAGCCCCACCAGCTCACATGTCCCTTCTCCAGATGATCCAGCTGTCCTTCCAAGACCTACCCTGGTTATGATGGGTGCCCTCTGCTGAGAACCATAGAAGCCAGAGAGGTACAGTGACCTGCCTGAAGTGGCACAGCAATCCTTGAACCCCAGCTGGGTCCTTTTTAGCTCTAGGGCAGATTATGAGCCTGAGGGGTGGGGTAGGGCTTGGAACAAGATCTAACAAGAAGCTAGCTCTTCTCCCACAGCTGAGGACACGTGAAGCTGACCCTCGTACACACAGTACAGCTGGGAAGGAAGGGGTATGGATTAGAAAGCATTGGCTTTCTCCCACACACTCTCAAATCTTTGCAATGAGAAAATTCTTCTACCCAACAAGCATATTCCATGACCCATACAGTGTGGCACTGCTGTTTACCAGGAATCCCCTGCCCGTCAACAGCTACACAGACGCCTGATAGACTTCTCTGCCTTCTGTCTCTCTGAGGTAGCCACTGCTCCTGTCATCCTTGGCATTTTTAATGCATAGCTCCTGTGGGTCCCTCAGGATACCAGAGACCTTTCTTGCTAACTGAATTTTTAGTACTTTAAAAGGGAATGAATTCCATTTCTTTGGAATAAAATGGTAGCCTTCATATTTTACAACTGATGCTGGCCTTGCCTAATTTTTGAGAACAAGGAACTTGGAGTCTACTCCAAGGTACTGGTGTTAGGGCTAGATGGTTGGAGATTTGCTGAAAGAAGCTGCTGATATTCCAGGGATTGAGGTTCAGTGTGGCTAGGCAGCCCCACTACTCATAGAAACATCCAGTACCACAGGAGTCGTGGTGCCTCTGTCCTTGGTCCACTCAGGGGGAAAAAAAAGTCCCTCCTACATACCCATAGAACCAAGTGTCCTCAGAAGCTCTATTTACTTTCTAACCTTACCACCAGAGGTCAGGCAAGGGACCTTGAACATCCCACTGCTTGGATGGGGACCCTCAAGGCTGGAGCTGGAGATCAGGCAGTGGCCTCCTGGGGGACTGTAGCCCAGGACTCAGAAAACAGCACTGGGGAGGGCTGGGCCAGGGGCCGGGTCTGCAGCGGGGCTTTGGCTGGAGGTGAGAAAAGCCTTGGTGGAGGAATAGGCTCAGTATCCACTCCTGTGGCTCCCTCTCACTACCTGGAGTGGCCCTAGCTTCCCAAGCTTGAGTTCAGCTCTGTTAGCGTGGGGAGGTCCTTGTCCTAAGAGAGCTTCCGGGAGCAGTGTGGGCACTTGCTATGCACAGGACACCATTCACCCCTCAAGTACAACTAGGAAGCAAGAGGAAGAGAGGTGTCTCTGAGCAGGCAAAGGCCAGGACCATGAAGTTGGAGCCAGGGCTACTGTGGGCATGGGGGTCAGACTTCCCGGAAGTGACAGCACATCCAGCTTTCTGTTCTTATCTTTTTGCTCTGAGACCCTCCCCCAACTTTATCCTGCCCTTAAGGTTCTGCTCTGTCTCATTTCCTTCAGGAAGCTCATGGGCAGCTGCAGGGTCAGAGCCTGGCTTCTGTGGAAGAAGTGGCACGAGTGGGTGATACAGGATTTGGACTGTGAGCATAACAGCTGCAAGGGTCAGGACCTCACAGCACACGGGTGGACCTCACTCACAGCACATGGGTGGACCTCACTCACAGCACATGGGTGGACCTCACACGGGTGGACCTCACACGAGTGGACCTGAACAGAGTGCTGGAGCAGACTTGGCTGGCCTAGTCTGCCCAACTATCCAGGGTGGGTTGTGTCCAGGATGCCAACCCCAGGAGCTCTGCTAAAGCACGGAGAACAGACGGGAGCCACAGCAGGTTCTAGAATAGAGGACTTGCTCATCTGAAATCCTGTTCCTCTGATAATTTTCCTTGACTGACATCTGGGCCTCTGAACCATAGCAAATCTATGTGAAGTGCTATTGCAGATAGTCTCCCCTGCTCCTGGGGATGGGGACACAGTGGCCTTTTTTATTCAGTCCAAGGGTACAGCAAAGAAACAAAGGAAGTACATATTCTCTGTTCTGTTCTTTTCCTTCCTAAACAGCAGAGAAAGTTTATGTGTTTGCCTTCCTGAAGCTCTGAGGGCCTACAGGGCCTTGGCCTATGTGTGACCTCAGGCCCTGTCTAATTAGCCCATGCAGGAGCCAGGCTGGCTAATTGGGCCAGGCCAGGACCATGGGGCTGAAGCCCAGAGTGAGCACAGAAGTGTGTGGAGCTTTCTAGAAGATGTCATCTATCTTCCTGTTCCCATCCTCTTCCCCCCCCCCACCCCCGCCCCGGGCCCTCCCTCAACCTTACTCATCATTCAAGGCTCCACTCTGGGCCTCCTCCTCCAGGAAGACGCCGGTCATCTGAAAGTCAGCCTTGGTCTTCCTCTGAGATGTGGCTCAGAGTCCTGCCTCTGCTGATAGCAACTGGAATCTGACTTGGCCCTTATCCCCAGGCCAGGGAAGCCTAGGACTCAGGGTGCCCAGGGTGCTGCAGAGGGGACAGAGCTCTCCCCAGAGGGGACAGAGCTCTCCCCAGAGTGACTCATGTTATGAGGAATTCTTTCCTGTATGCCACCTTATTTCCCCTGCTTTCAGAGAGAGGCTGCAGCTGATTCTGTCCACAGGGTGGGGCCAGAAACTGGCTTTTCTTCTGCCTTTTCACACTGCTGTTCCCCGACTACCAGAAATCCCTGTGTCTCTGTGGTCATCCATCTGCACACTACAGGGTGCTGCACGCTGGTCTGAAGCTTTGGGGTTCTAATCACACGCTTTGGTAACTGGGGTTAGAATGAGGAAGGTCACCCTCACTCCACCCTGCCAAGCCCTGCCCGTGGCTAGGCATCATCTCAGATGCTGCTTCTGATGGTCCCACTTTCCCCCAAAGCCCACCCCAGAGTCTGGCAGCGCAGACTGAGCTCTGAAACTGGACCTTCAAGATACTGTAGCTAGGGTTCAAGTTAACGGGAGACAATGGCCACTTAAAGGAATTTTTTCCATCAAAGCTCCATTTTCCTCCCGCACAGGGTTCTGAATGTAGGCTCCAGTGGCCTGAGTTGGGGGTCCCATTTGAAGGTTTCTGAGGCTGGAACCATCTAGAAGTGGTGGCCTGGCCCTCCCCTTCCTTACCTCCTACTCACACAGTCTCTGGAAATGCCTTTACTGGTTGCCTGGCAACACACCCCTCCACACCTGCAGCCTGGAGGAGCTGAGCATCTCCCAGAGCCAGAGGTTACAGGGCAGACTTACAGAGCGGCTGTCAGCCAGGCCCAGGGCAACCTTGGGGGCTGCAGGGGCTGGGTCCCCTGACTCGTCCATCTGTGCTGATGGAAGTTCTGTTCCTCAGGATGGGTCCCCAGGGACTGTTGCTACAACAAGTGTCTGCTTGGTGACTGTGCTCGGCCCTGAAGCGGGAGGCAAACCGTGCGGCCTCTTTCTTTTGTTCTGGGCTGGGGGACACTTGGGTAGGGTAATAGAGTCAGGCTAGGCTCACTCCCTGGCCAGGGAATCGCAAGGAAATGACAGGCTAGGTAGGGTAGAGCCATGGGGGTCCTTCAGGACCTTAGGCCTCTGACACTTAGAGACCACACCCTGTGCTCCACCTCTGTTTTCCCAGTCTCCCTGTCCCCTTTCTGTCTCCACTGTGTCCCTTCTCATGCTTCTCTTCCCCCATCAGCCTCACTTTGTCTCCCCGGATCTCCCTGTGCTTCTTTTCCCTACGCCAGCCCCCAGGAGCCTAAGCTGGGCTCACCCTCCTCCCACCCCCATCCATGGCCCCAGCATTCTCCAGCTCTGCTTTCTTGGCGGTCCGGACAAATTCCTTTCCCTTTAGTTCAGACATGGGTGGATGTTTTTGAAAGGAACTCTCTAGGAAGCAAAGGAAAACAAACCCAAACACCCTAACCCACCACCTAGAAACGCAGGGGTCACGGAGGCAGGGCTATCTACTGAACCTGGTTACAGAACCCCCGCCTAGGGCATGGGGCATGGTGATGGTGGTGGCGCTGCTTGTTAACTTGTCTGTCCCACATATGTGTGGCTTCAAGCTTTTCATGCCTAGGACCCCATTAGGAACCAGCAAGGTGCCTTGGCAGGAACGGGGACCTTGTAAAGATGTAGGACTAGTTTAATGAATGGATGGATGGCTCTTAGGGTTCTCTGGAATAGTCTCTGAGACATCTCTACTTCACTATCTCTATCCTCAGGGATTGCCGGTATTGTTGGAATATACTGGAATGGGGAGGTATTGTTGGAATATACTGGAATGGGGAAGACTCACTTTTTCTGGTTTGCTGGCTTAATTTTTTACTTATTTTTTCTTATCGGATTGAGGATGGGCAGAGAAGTTGGACGATCTGCCCCACTCTGTAGTCAAGCTGGCCTGGTGAGGTGGAAACTGTGGACCTGATACTAATTCACTCAGACAGGTCACTCAACACCTCTGGGCCTCAGGTCCATTCTGTGAGATGGAACACATCACTGCATCCCTCAAATGGGGCTGTCAGAGGATTAGGTGAGGGCGGGAAGCTCTGGGTACACTCCATGGCACGTAAGAGTGGCCCCAGAAATAGTATTTCTTTTTTTCGTGTGACTCATGTGGAACTCTAAAGGGCTCAATACTTTCTACCAGGGAAGTGAAAATGAGGCCTGGTGTGTGGTCACATGCCTCTGACCGTAAGTTACCCAGCAGGCACTAAATAATGGTCCCTAACCAGCCTTTCCTCTTGGCTTCTCCCCTGGCTGCTGCCTCCTGCTCTGCACCTCTCTCTCCCACAAATCTGGGGCCAGAAGCCGAGGAGGAAGGCACTGTACCACTGACTTCTGCCCCTCTCCAGCCAGCCTTCAGCTGCTGTTTGTCCCTGAGGGGCCCTGGACCCTTGTCTGCTGCACTGCCAATCGATTGACTGTTCTGCCATCCTCGGGCGTGCCATGAATTTTTCATCAAAAGCCTGTAGACTTTGGGAAACGCACAATTAGAAACACCATCAATAATGTACCACGTGGAGGCATCCACAGGGCACAGCCAGGCCCCAGACATGACTGTCTTGCAGTCTGCTCTGGCAGGAGACAGGGGCCCTGAGCACACCCTCGGGGGAGCCAACTCTGTATAAAGAGCAA
This sequence comes from Sigmodon hispidus, assembly GCA_004025045.1. Lineage (NCBI taxonomy): Eukaryota > Metazoa > Chordata > Mammalia > Rodentia > Cricetidae > Sigmodon > Sigmodon hispidus. Next base: position 62,126 of record PVIH01010495.1, on the reverse strand, counting down.
GTACAGATGCTGCAAGAGAGCAGCAACCACACCCTTGGCTGCCTAGGCCTGCCACAGGAAGCCTAGTCTGATTTGGGGAGTTTTGTCTGTAACATGAACACCTGAACGAGTGCCCTGAGCTCATTCCCTACCCCATATAGCACAGTAAAAAGCCAGGCAGTTATATGAAGACTGTGGGTGAGTTGCTTTTGTTTTTGTGGACCTAGTCGAGAGGCTTCCCAGAATTCCAGGAAGCAGGGCAGGTGATAGGCTAGGGTGGGGATGCAAAGACAGGGAGGTTAGAGATGCTGATGTTGCGTCCACAGCCAGCTCAGCACTCTAAGAACTCCAAGGTCAGAAGGCCGTGCTGTATGAGGAATGGAGCAATGCATACCTGTAATCCTAGCACTGGACAGGAAGGCAGGCAGAGAGAAAAGCAGAGGCTGCCTGGACTCCATAGTGTTCCAGGCCAGCCCGAAATACAAATAATAATAAAATCCTATCTTTAAAAAAATCCATTCTGAGGGCAGAAGTGCAGCCTATTTAGAAAGAACAGTTCAAGGATGCCATCTCGGCTCAGTTCTCTGGGTGGCATGCTGGAGGCACACATCCATGGCTGGTCCTGCCCCATCCACCAGAGGCGCTGTCCAATCAATTCTAGGCCCCTGGGCTGCCCTTGTTGCACACAGTTGGATGTGGCTTCTTTGGTCGTCCCCAGTACTGGGAGCCAAGGGTCCCTGTTCTCAGAGCAGGGACCTGTCAAATCCACTCTGTGGGGGGCAGAGCTGGACCAGGGCTGGAAGTCCCGTCTCTTGACTCCTGGGACACCAGTGCTCTGGAGTCACTAGGTGTGAGAGGAGGCTTTCCTCTGAGGGCTAGGATCCAGCTAGCTCGAGTCAGGTTACAAGGGCCTAGTTTCAGGGAAACCTCTGGGCAAGTTTGGTTCACCAGGCTGAGAAGCTGGGGTGGGGTGGGGGGACAGGAAACCATGCCTTTGTCTTTGGTGATCCATGGCTGACCTTCCCTTCCTGGAGAGTTGTGGTTGCAGGCAGAGGGTTGCTCGTCTCTACTCTGCAGCCTATCTGAGGGGGAGGCAGGCCCAGCAGCTCTCGATAAGGACACATGAAAAGCACAGATGGTGCCAACAAGTACAAATTAATTGAGCAAAGCCTGTGTACACAGGCGTTGTGAACAGGCGGCTGACAGGAGGGGAGGGGCTGGGGGGGCAGGGTAGGGAGCGGGGAGAAGTCTTAACGAGCACTTATCGATGTCTCGCTGGATCCACAGCCCAGAGCACAGTTATTGACAAAGCCTGTCTATAAATCTCCCGGCCATGTCTCTAGAAGCCTTAATTACGGGGCCTCATTACCCTTCACACCTCTAGGCTCATGGGATCTAGCGTGGACAGGGGTGGCTGACAACACTGTGGCTGACCCATGACAGCCTTGCTGAGCCTTTCCACGAAAGGTGCCCAGCTTTGATGCCTAAAACAGTTTCAGGGGCTATGTATCCAGCAGAGCAGGTGGGATTCAGTCTCCCGGATAAAGGCAGGGTGTAGAAGGGATTTTGGGGCCAGAGAAACTCCTGATTCAATTGTCTAGTTACTGTTGACTCCAATGAGTATCTTACCTCTCTGTGCCTCAGTTTACCCTTGTGCCACGGAAGAGAGGACTGTAAGAAGATTAAGGGGCAAAGTCTATCTGTGTCTAGTGCATATAATATAAATATAATGCTATCTGGCCACAACAACCCTGGGGCTCTTCTGTTGCGTACATCATAGCAGCACCATGCAAGGCCATTCCGATCTGAACAGAGGTAAAGCACAAGAGCGTCCTCACCACGAAACAATGGCGTAACCTCTCCTGTTCCTGGAGAACACGAGTGACCACTGCAACTGCACCAGTGACAGTTTCAGCCTCACTCATTTGCTCCTGCCTTCTAGGTGTGAATTAGCAAAAGGGTAATTACATTCACAGAGATGTCTGTCTGCTCATCAGCATCCTCAACAGCAATTGCTGCCTGATATTTCCCACCACACTCAGAGAGCCCCGAAGCTGTCCAGGAGCCCCCAATACCAGTCAGTCAGCTGACCTGGAGGATGGTAGCTGTGTTCCTGTGGGGATGGCAGACTGCCCATTTGCTCCTTTGTACAGTCTCTTTAGGAAAGCATGCTGCCTAGGCTTTAACTGGAGGCTTTTTTTTCTTTCTCTCCTCACCTTGAATTATTCTTGTGAAGCTGTGTGGTTGTTGCTTCCTATTCATTGTCTCCAGGGAGACATCTGGCCAGGAGAGAGAGCCTGGGCCAGGGGCTGTGGAAGGGAGGGACCCTGGTGGTATCTGCCTGGGGAAAGAGCCCTGGCTCCATATCTGGGCCTTTTGGAGATCCAAAGATCCCCATTGAGTATGGTGGCATGTGTGTGGCTTGGTGGATGAGTTGAGGTGACAGATGTGTGTGTGTGTATGTGTGTGTGTGTGTGTGTGTGTGTGTGTGTGTGTGTGTGTGTGTGTGTGTATCTGTCATGAGCAGCTGGTGCTACAGGGAGTGAAAGTGAGACCTGGTTTCCCTGAGCATCTGTTAGCCATCCTTGGAAAGGTCCATTAAAACTAGGCACCTTCTCTCTGCCTGGGAGCCAGGAGAAGCAGACTCAGAACAGACATATCTGCCTTGTGGTCCCAGGATTCATGCTTTCCAGAATAGCTATGAATGTGGCCCAACACCAAATCATAAACTTACTCAAAACATTGTATGTATATATCTATGTATGTATGTATAGATTATACATATCACATATGTGATATATGTATATAACATGATCCTACTTCTTGAGTCTGAATTTTGTAGATGATGGTATCTGTCACAGTGTTAGAAGGTCACACATGCTTTCTCTACGGGCTTTCTCAGGGAGATCCTGGTGTTATTCTGCTAAGGTGTGAGAGTTAATTTGAGTGTCAATGTGACAGGATCTAGAATCTCCTAGGAGATACACCTCTAGCATATCTGCCAGGCTAGAAACTAGATTGGGATAATCTAGAAATGTTGCCATCCCATGAGTTGGGGACCTGGGTCACCAAAAGGGAAAGAGAGCTGAACACAGCATTCATTCTCTGCTGCTGCACATGGAGTATCACGTGACCTGCTGCTTCCTCCTCCTGTTGCCATCAATTGTACCCTTGAGCTATGACCCAGGATAAAACCATCCCTCCTAAAGTTGCTTTGTTGGACATTTGACCTCAGTGATGAGAAAAGTGATGTGTGAGGTCCTCACTAACGTGTGAGGTCCTTCTTCCAGCAGTAAAAACTCAGGGCAAAGCGAGGAAGCTGGTCTAACAGGTGTCTTAGGTGTCTACTGCTGTGGTAAAACATCACCACCAAAAGTGACTTAGGGAGAGGGTTTATTTTAGCTTCTATCATCCAGGGAAACCAGGGCAGGAACTCAAGGCAGCAGGCTGGAGGCTGGAACTGAGGCAGAGGCCATGTGCTGCTTATGGCTTGCTCAGACTTTTTTCTTGTACAACTCTGAGGACCTGCCCAGTGGTCAGTGTGCCCTGTGGAATGGGCCTTCCCACATCAATCATTAATCAATACAAAATCCCACAGTCTTGCTTACAGACCAATCTTATGGAGGCACTGTCTCAATAAAGATTTCTTCTTCTCAGCTATGTCTAGATTTGGGTCAAACTGACTGAAACCAGCTAGCACATAGGGTATCTCACTTTGCCTGGGGGCACTCTCCTTGGGGGTCAGGGAATGGCCCCTGACCATCTCAGGCCCAGGTCAATTTTTATCACGTTTGCTTGGTGTGTCCTGCCTCTGTGGCATCTCCTTCCTTTTTGGCTGAGGCAGGTTCCTATAAGTCAGGAGATCAGAGTAGAGAGTGCAGGTGTGTGTGTGTGTGTGTGTGTGATTGTGTGTATGATTAGATTTTCCAAACAAGCTGTTGACAACTGTTATTTAGAATCTTGTAGAACAAGAGACAAAGCCTGGTCCTCCAGATCCCTTCCCCAACTGTGCCCTGCACCTAGTACCAGGAATTTTTTATAGCTCATAAAGCCCTTTCCTGGCACCCAAGACTCACACAGCCAGCCTATGGGGTATTATTCCTATTTAACAGTTAAAATGATGGAGAATACTCTGAGCTCTGGCTGGAGGCTAAGCAGGCAGCAGACACCCTGGGTCAGCAAGCTGCTGGCAAGGTATTTGATGTTTGCTGGGGTTCAGGGAGATATCAGACATGAGTAGAATATTCTGGGTTCTGGTAAGCGCTTAGACCCAGACTTCAGAGCCTTAGAGACTCACCAGGTAGAGCTGGGAGCAATGGGGAACCAAGAAATATGGGAAGCAGATTTGGACATCTGTCTTTTGGATGGGCTGTGTTTCTAGCAAAAGGTGGTCTGCTCTGGACTCGGTTCCCCAGTTTCCTGAGTGTCCCCCATCCATAAATAAGGGGGGCAAAAGGAGATGCTTTCATCTTCAGCCTCACAGCCCACCACCAGCAAAGTAGAGATCAAGACGGGGTCACCACCAAGCCTGATATGGAAGCTGAGATGCTTCCAGTCCCCCTAAAACAGCCACTTGAGGTCCCTGAGCTACTACTGTTCAGCACAGTCCCTGAAGCCCACTATGATGTGATAGATTTGCATATCTGAAAGCAAAAATAATTCTGTGGCTGGCTTAGCACCACAAGGCTGGAGCCCCCTTTTGTCTGTTTGAGTAAGAGCTGGCTGAGGGCGGAAGGATAATTAGTCCCCTGTGGGCAGTGTCCCCCCCCCTTGAAGATTTAAAGATGCAGCCTATATACCCTGCATGCACACTCCCACAGCCTGCTGACTACGGGATGTCTGCATCGGCAGGAGCCGATAAATGGGCATTTTATCTGATTAAACTGAGAGTGAACTGGCTGTTCTCTATTATCTGTAGGCTTGATTGGATATTTAGCACTCTGTGTGTGTGTGTGTGTGTGTGTGTGTGTGTGTGTGTGTATGATTTTCTGGTCTGTATCAAGAGAAAATTGAATTGTACTGAACAGCTTTTAATCTGAGCACACAGGCGTGCACCCTAATAGAGACACAGAGCTGGAAGGAGCGATAGGGGACAGTGGAGTTCTGAGCCCAGTACAACAGGGACTTCTGCACGGGGCCTTCTAGGCTCCAAGGCAGTCTTCCTTTTCAGCCCCGTTCTGGCCCTCCCCAGAACATAGCCCTTCCCATCTGGCAAGGAGTAAGTAGGATCACCAGGTGTGCCCATCCAGAACCTGTGCCTGCCCCTATGCACACAGAAGAGGTTGTGGGATGAGAAGGAAAGGGGACAGGTCGGGGAGAAGCGGAACTGGGAGCTGTGTCCTCTCCACAGCCACACTGAGAGCTGGAGTTTGAGGGCTGGTCATACAGTGCAGTGGTTAGGGCGGGGGAGAACCGATCCATAGCTGGTTGCTCCATCCCATTTGTAATGAACATTGAGATGAGGGGACCTCTCTCCTGCTTTCACATGCTCACCTGGGAGGGAAGAGGAGCACACAGCTGTCTATGTTTACCAGGAAACTGAGGCAGCTCTCCATGATCCCAGATGGGCTGGAGGAGGAGCATGTGTATCAGGATCCAGATTTCTGTATTCTGAGTCACTGGGTCTGGCTGGCTCTGGCTGGTATGGGATCAGGCTCTGAGCTAGAGCCCCAGACCTGAGTTTGTTAAGCCTGTGCTGGGGTTGGGGTAGGGGTGGGGGGGTAGTAGGCAACAAGACTGGAGCTAGGTACCTACTTGCACAACACTGAGTTGAAATAAAAATGAAATGAATTATGATTGAAAGTCCGAAGGCTGAAGTTTAGTCTGTATTAACACATTTGGCATTGTATACTTCTTATCATGAGTAGGATGAGGGGACTGGCAGCTTGCAGAAAGGGACTGGTCTCAGTGCCAAGGTCAGCAACTCTCCCTTGGCTGTCCCTGGGTCTGGTGCACATGCCTCTGTGAGAATTGCTGACTCAGCCTTAGGAACCAATGACCTCATCTTCTCTACCTTGTTTATTGTAGACTCCACACTCTTGCCTGCCCACCACCAGTTAATCAAGGGCAGGATGGACCATGGATTGGAGTACCAGCCAGTGCTGGCATCTTGTTGAGAGCAAAGCTTGCTCCAGCTTCATTAAGCATGATGGAGGGGATGCTCTCAAACCAGGACCCTACCCTTACATTGGAGCTCAGCCTGATCAAGACAGGGGATGGCTAGCAGGGTGGCTGCAAGAAACATGTCTCCCCATGGTCTCCTCACTTGGAGCTCTCTCTGAGGGTAATTTCTCTTGCCTCTGAGGCCCTTGCCCTGGGTGGTCTCTCCTCCCCAGAGTCTCTCAAGACAGATCTTTCAGATACTTGGGCCAGGTCCTGAGCTGGCCAAGCCCTACCCCAGCAGCCTTTCAGCTCTCTGCCCTGTACCTGGAAGACTTCCTTTTTCCTTCCTAGATGGCCATGTTTTCCCCATTTCACAGACAAAGAAACAGAGGCCTAGATGGAAAGGGGTGAGCCCAGAAGGACTGATGGGACCTTTTAGTGAGATCTTGACCAGATTCAGGAAAGATGTAAATTTGGTGTGTATGTAGATTCACACATGCTCAAACACACACACACACACACACACACACACACACACACACAAAATTTCTGCTCTGCAGGGCAGCAGATTCCTCTTACAGGAACAAATTGACCATCCCTGTTACAATGGAGCCAGATCTATCACGATTTTCAGATTGTAACCATTCATACTTGGCTTCTGTTCTCATTCTCCGTTGTCACAGTGACCTCCGCCCCCACCCTGACATATGAAGTGTGCTCTGCCTGGTGGACCTAGTAAGGTTAAGCTTAGAGTCAATCCTGAGAGAAGACTGTCCTGGTCCCTGTATCTCCTCCTCCCATTTCCTGTGTCCCTCTGCTGGCCTGGGGCTTCTGAGCACAGGTATTCTTGGCTGGAGATACCTTTATGTGACAGTCACTTGAAAAGGAGCGTCTGGAGAGAGGCCTGGGTGAGTCTCTCCTTTCTCCCCTCAGCCTAAAAGATCCCATGAATATAGTTGTCATTAGCAAGTCAAGTCTCCTGAATGGTGGACAGCTCTTTAGAGTCCCAGTGCACTGCAGCCCAATCCTGTCCTCTCAGAGACCTCAGAAGGTAAGTAGGAACATGGAGCCCTTACTTTAACAGCAGAGAGGTGGAATGATTTCTCAATACAGTTCCTGACAGCAGTAGAACAGAACTGACCAAATTCGAGGTGGGTTCCTTGTAGTGCGGTCACAAGACCTGGCCCAAGGTAGATGCTAACAAAGCTGGCCGGATGAATGAATGCACGTGTTAGCCCTTGGGGCCTTGAGGAGCAGCTGGACTCCATGAAGGAGGGGGGCTCTTGAAGGTCCCAGTCCCAGCATGCCTCAGCCCCCCATGGCTCTTTGATCCTGCTTGTACTGGGGTCCGTAAGGTCCTTCTTCCTCCCAGCTTTTCCAGGCTGACTCATTTTTCTGGGCCTCTGTAGGCTCTTTCTGGCTAATCACTGCAGAGGCTTCCCCAGGCCACCCCCAGTGTCTTTAGGTCCAAGAGATGGCATCTGCGTATGTCCTAATAACCATCCCTGGGCTTAGGAGTGAACCATGAGGTTATTTGCTATTGGGCCTTCTGGAGGATGTGTGACTTCACCCACTGCTTGATATGGTCACCGTAGGGCAGGGGATGCTGGGTCCTTTAGTATCTAAGAGTCAGTCTAGTGGTGTGGGTGTGGGTTTCACCTTAAGTCAAGGCCTTCTGTCTCCCTGGCTAGTTGGATCAACCCCTCCAGTGGGCAGTAGCTTTCAAAGCTGGACAGGACCAGTCTCTACCCAGCTCTAGGGATGGAGGTTGGGAGGACTGGGAGCAGGGGGAGGGGGCAGGCCAGCAGGGGCCTTGCTTAGCCTGCTTGCTCCAGCATACACCCACCAGGAGACAATAAATCGACAAACACTTAATCTCTCTGCAAATTGAAATGCAGCCGTAAATATCTGGCGCATCCCAGTAGCTGAGTTATGAGTCTCGTTTATTAATCTCTTTAGTCTCAGGTGATGGATGGAGAAGGAGAATGGCCCGCCTGAGACACGGGGCGCGTGGGGGGGGGTGTGAGGAACTGTGGGCAGGGGTCTGAGGACGGACGGGCTTTCTGTTGTTAGAGTCATAGAGGGGAGGCCTAGAGATCTGTGCCTGAACACCAGGGCTGTCCTCATTGGCCTACAGGTCCACACTCTTGTCAGATCCCCACAGCCTCAAGAGGGAGCAAGGAGACAATATTCCTTTAACAATGAGGAGGCAGGATCAGAGAGGTGGAATGATTTCTCTATCTCACACAGCTCTGGAGGTAGACTTGAGACAACCTGCTAGGGCTGTGGGTGTCGGGTGGAGCCGAGTCTGCAGGAGAGACAACAGACCCCGGTGCGGGATGACAGCTGTGCTTCCTCGGTTCCAGCCTCTCTTTCCTCCTTCTCCTCTCTCTCTCTCTCTCTCTCTCTCTCTCTCTCTCTCTCTCTCTCTCTCTCTCTCTCTCTCTCCTGTTTCTCAAAGGCTTGGTAATTCTCCCCCACCTCCCCCTCTCTGAGCACGCCACTCCCTCCCTTTCTGCCCTTTCTCTCTCTTTCCCCTTCCCTTCCCCCCACTGTGTGTGTGTGTGTGTGTGTGTGTGTGTGTGTGCAGCATGAACTGAGGAGGAAGCAAAGAAAGGCGCAGGAAGGAGAAGACGCTCGCTGCTGAGGGCTCAGCCAGCTGGGGACTTTTACACATTCTCTGCATTTATTTTTAGAGACCTTCCTCCTGGTGCCAGCACACGGGGCTCCCTGGTTAGGGGGCGCAGAAGCACAGGGCCCTGAGATGACCTCAGGCCTGGAGGAGCAGGGCCTAGAGGGGCCTTTCTAAGTGCATGGTAGGCATGTGCCTGGAGGTCAGAGGCAGAGAACTGAGTGCTGTATTCTGACAAGAGCGGAATGGCCAGACAATGGAGGAAATCGGGCATGGTAAAGACCGGAGCAAGAGGGATGAAGTACCAGCTATGTGGAGAAGATGGCTGTAGCTTGGACATTGTGATCTGAAGGACAGCCAGCCAGGTGTCTATTCTGACAGCTCATGCTTTTGGTTGCCCGGGTTTCTGTTTTTCTCCTGTGTTCTTTGCCTCTGGTTCTGCAGGGTCTGGGGTCCTCTGGGAATCTTTCTCTTGGCCTCTGTGATACCTCTGTGGTGCCCACCCAGCCCAAGGTACCCTGGCTTGCAGCTCTGTCTCCATGGAGCTTCTAGGGGAACACCTGTCTCCCTCTGGAGACCACTGCTGGTGGCCAGAGGTCTTCTGCTTAGGGTGTCACTTGCCACCAGGTGGTGCTGAGGGACCCACAGACAGCCTCCACTCACCTAGGTGGGGTCTGCATGGAGCTGCAGCTGCAGAAGGGAGCTAGGGCAGGCACGTCTGCTGACAGAAGAAGGAACTGGGGCCCAGAGAGGAGGGTTGAGTTCAAGGTCACTTCAAGGAGCAATGAGAGTGAGTGCAGGGCCCTGTGTGGAGCTGGGTCAGGCAAGGCTGTGCCCTGTGGCCAGCGCTACTGGAGGAGGCAGAAGATATGAGGCAGACGTGGAGCAGGGAGATATTCATGGCCTGGAGATGGCCAGGCTAGATTTCCCAGAGTAAATAGGGAGATTGGTTGCTCTCTGGCCGTGCAAAGAAGGGACAAAGGTTTCAGTTCACAGGGCTCTTTGCCATATGACCAGCCCCCCTTCTCAAGGCCGTACTGCTCTCCTTTGCCCAGGGAGCAGCTCTCCCGGGTTACAGACAGACAATCGGGGCACAGAGACACGAGGTGATGGAACCGGGCAGGCACAGCCTGTGGCTTTGGCCTGGGCAGTCTCACCTCCTGGGCTGTGTGCCTCAGGTGAAGCCCCATGGCCTTTTCTCTCCATGTGCACATGGGGCCCTCTCAGGGGGAGTCACCCTGCTACCCCTAAGAGCATTTAAACAGGACAAGGACAGCTAGTGACTTAAAGAGACCTTGGGGTCAAGGACGGAGCCTTGTAGACTGAGAGAAGGAAAAGAAAAGCTTGGGCTTGGGGCTTGGGCTTGGGGGTAGGGAGGGGAGGGGAGGAGGAGAGGGGAGGAGGGGAGGAGGAGGGGAGGGGAGGGGAGGAGGGGAGGAGGGGATGGGGAGGCTTTCAAAGAGAGAATGAAAGAAATGAGTTATTCCAGCGTGGGGAGCTTAGAAAAGTCCACTGAATCTTTTAACAGCCCTGTCAATTATTCATTTTCTAGTATGCAGGCCCTCTGGTTGGTCTCAAAGCTGCTGTGAGCAGGGGAGAGGGAGGAGGGGCGGTAGAAAGAGAGAGGGGGTAATATTAGAAAGAGATAGGACTATACAGAGACAATGGCATGTATGTGTGTGTGCACAGATGTGTGTGTGTGTTTGTATGTGTGTGTGTGTGTGTGTGTGTGTGAGAGAGAGAGAGAGAGAGAGAGAGAGAGAGAGAGAGAGAGAGAGAGAGAGAGAACAAGTGAGTAATGGCGTGGTAGAGGGCAATGGAAGGGAACAGTCCTTGCTCGAACCTCTGGGTGGAAAAAGACACTGAACCTTGTCTAAAGTCTGATCCTCCTCCTTCAAGAAGCCCTCCCTAGGCTCTCTCTCCTGTCTCCCCCGCTCCTATAGGAAGGTTCTTTGTCTGGATCATGGCCCCCAGCTGTCTGTCTCTCAAATGTTCATGCTTGTCTGCTGTGTGGTTGATAGTGTGTGGTGGTTCCTGTCTGAAGGGGATCTCCAGTTCTCAGCCCTTAATCTGCTCTCTTGCCCCCATGTCCTCATTGGGTGTAGGATTGGGTCATCCTAGGCTTCTGACTAGTTGGAAATGTCTCATGGGTCTTTGTGAGTGAAACTTGGCCCCTCTGAAGACCGAATGGAACCCTTCAGTTTACCTGCTGTGGTGGCAGCATCAGCAGATACTCGCTAGCGGGAGGGAGGTGGTTCAACTGTCAGTGGGGGAAGAACAAGATGCTGGCAAAGTGGGTCTTGGGAGAACTGTCCCTTTTAGAATGGCCCAGGAGCTCAACATTTCCAAAGAAATGTATGTTCTGGGCTGCTCAGAAGGGACACAATTGCTTCTCATAGCTCTGCCATGGGTGCTAAACTGCCCTTGATCTCAGGGGTCCCACTCAGCACTGAGCTTTTTACTGCCCTGAAAAAAATGGTCCCTGGAATGACTGCATTAGAACTGGCTGGGCTTGGTGGGAGCCCCCAGCTGGGGTCTGTGTGCTGTGAGGGCCAGGGAGCATTGCACAGAGGACCACAGACCATATTCCCTCTACCTGTGCTACTGTCCCCAAGGAGCATCTTCCCAGAGAATGTTCACTTTCCACTGCTTCCAAGTAGACTCCGGAGGGAGACAGAGATAAAATGGTTTGAGACTCCGGGGAATGCAGAGGCTAGACAGAGACTGAGGCGCCACAGAAGTCAGGTGATGCAGAGAGGCTCAGCCAAGGCCACAGGAGAGAGCAGAGGGGGGCCACTCACTCATCCTTGAGTGGCTCTGCACAACAACTGCTGTGTCACAAGGTACCCTCCCCGCCTCACTCACAGGCTCTGCTGATGACACTGTCTGATACATGTCCCAAGTCACATACCTCATGATTATGTCACTGCTTCTCAGGTGCCTTGGTGCTCTTAAGGTATCTGCTGCTATAAACCTGTCCTTACACCTCAGGGGCTACGTCTTCCCTCTGTCCCACAATCATGCCTCCCTGCCCTAGAGTGCTGGGTGACATTATCTTCTGTCGAGTTTATTGCTGTGCAGTCACACTCCCAGGCTCCATGGCTGCTTTCTGTTGCCTGTCACTGAGCCTCTTGCTTGCATGAGTTAATCCATTGCTATGTAATTTTCTTTGGTTGCCATGGAACAGTGACCCATGGCTGCACAACTGCCTATGATTGGCATGGAACTGTACACTGTTGCTACCCAACCACATTCTGTCACTTGCAACTGGGTTTTCTTGGCCATGGAAAGGTATATGGCTGGGTCCTGCCATCATCTTTCTGAGCTCTGCCCTGTAGGTTTGTAGGAGATCAGCTTGGATAAAGTGATGGTGACGTAGCTGGGGAGAGAGGAGGGCAGGGGGACGGTCCTTGTGCTATGTTGGAGGGCTGAATCAGGCATCAGAAGATATAAGCTGAAGCCAAGAGTCATCCAGGAGGGTTCAAGGTTAGCATGAGTCTAGAGCAGACTGGAATGGGCAGGAAAAAGAGCCAGGGTCACTGCCTTTTACAGGGCATGGAACAGGGCATGGAAGGTGAGTTCTGCAGCCACCCAGAATTCTCTGGATGCTGCACAGCATGGATTGATGAGGTCAGGGAGCTTTGGGCAGGGTATCATATTATTTCTGGATCAGGTCATAGTCACCATTTGGTAAGCTAAAAACAGGTTGGGGTGGTTATTCTTGGTCAGAAAAAATTTCCTAATGGCTGATCTTAACGTCTCAGGCTAATCCCTTCCCTTTGGTTGAATCCTTAAGAAAAAGCCAAGCCTAACTTGGCTGCCTGTCTATGTTATACGATCGTTCCTGACATTTCAAAGGTCCTGAGATGTCCACCCATCAGATCCGTCCTACCGTGGAAGGCTCTTTTCCTTCCAAGCTCCTTCTCTTTCCTTCTGTCTCACTCACTGTCACATCATCCTACTTTCAAAGGTGCAATGAGCCTCTAGCCCAGGCATTCCATCCCTTCTAATGTCTCCCATCACAGACAAATGCACCACATTAAATTATGTGTTTACCATTGCCTCTGAGCCAGGCTCTCAGACTTGCTGCCCTCAGCTCAGGCCTTACCACAGAGGCCCTGCCGTTCCCACTGCACTGCTCACACTATGTCCAAGATGCTCAGGTAGGGTCTGTATCTCTGCTCTCTGAGGTAGGGTGACTCAGGGTGAACCTACCCTCTGGGATTGGGTAGGACAGAGGCTTGGCTGGCTCACCCCAAGGCAAGGAGGTGAGGGTAGGAGCTGACCGAGGCCCTGGTGGAACCAGGGAGGACTTCACCTTCCTTTCCACCTGCTGTAGGTTCCCCTTTCCTACACTTTTCTCATGGCCCTGGCTTTTTAAAACCAACTTTGTTTCTCTCCTATATGGCTTTGGGTCAGGTTGCTCAGGCTGACAAGAACTGGTTTACCCATGCTGTCCAGAATCTCCCAGGCCAAGATCTGTACTTTTATTTTCAATGCAATTGATAGCTGGGCTGGAGGTGAACCCTGAGTCCTGCTTTTCCACAGGGCAAAGACGGAGTGTGTATATTAGAAATGTTTCTGAGAGCTGTTGCTTGGGCAGGAAGGGTGCTCCATGTGGGGACCTCTTGGGTACAGTCAGCAGGCAGCAGCCATTCCTATTGTCTGATGGGATGTGTTTCAGAAAGATGCCAAGTGCCAAGGGATGAGGAGATTGCCAATAGAGAAGGGTAAATCCTCATGAGAAGAGACCCAAGGATGAGACTGGAGGCTTTGCCTGGGGCCTTTCTACAGTGGAAGGCTGTCGGAAGCTATATATGGAATATATCACGGTCATTGACTGGGGTGGTGATGCCTCCACCCAGAACTTTAGAGGGATCATTTTTTGAGTATATGCCTTTTTGCTGCCTGTACCAAGAGGTGGATACTCAAAGTGAGCCATCCTGAGGCCAGGTCCCAAGATCAAAGTTGCCTCAAAATAGAGCCCCCCCCCGGCTTTTTAAGTGCATCTCAACTGCCCCTTTTATAAGTTAACCTAGTCTCTTGGATGCTTCCCATGGCCTGAGGGATATATTCTGAACTGGACATGACCGAGCAGGCATTACAGAAACTTCTCATAAATCCCATGAGAGCCCACCTAAAAGGCAGAAAAACTGTGGGAGCCACACCTTCCCCCACTAGCTCGTCTTTGGAGGTTAACTCATATGCAGAGTATGCCAAAGAGGCGGTCCCCTTGCTACCAAGGAGTGATCTCAGGGATGGCGCTTAGCCTCCATCCTCAATCCCCATCACAGCACAAGTCCTTCATGTCCTAGGGAGAGGCACTCACCGTGTCTCGCAATGTCTGAAATTCCTCTGTTTCCTGAGAGGAGTCTGAGGAACCCATGAACTCATGGATGGCACCCAGATTCTCATCTAGGATCTTGGGGTTCAGGGTGGGCAGAGTCTTGCTGTTGTTTGGTGTCAAGAAGATTTCTGGCCTCTAAAAAAAGATGGAAGGACACTTTGAACCAGCCCTGATACGCTCCAAGCTTCTCAGCAAGTCCTGTGCCCCTGTTCTTTGTACACTCCCTGTCTCTTGCCCCTTGCCTACTGGGTCCAAGCTGCAGTGCCTTGCAGTTCCTCCTACAAGCTAAGTGATTCCCTGCCCTAACCTTTGCATCTGCTTCTTTCTCTACTCAGGGATTCTTAGACAACTGCTCCCTTATCAACATTTGGGTCTTGCCCACCCACATGAACCACCATGCGGTTGCTGGGAATTGAACCCAGGTCCTCTGGAAGAATAGGCAGTGCTCTTAACCACTGAGTCATCTCTCCAGCCTTGCCCACTCATATCTAATCTTTTTGGAGAAGTCCTGCCCTTTGACACAGAGACCCCCCCCACTCCAAAGTAACCCCATCATTCCTAGCATAGCATTTTACAGTGTTCACAGTAATTACTCTATGGAAACACCTTTCAAACAGTGGGTATGCTTGGTGACCCTCTCTGCCTTCTCCCAGTATTCACACCAAGCCTGAAATCTTATGTAAGCAAGGATATTATTATCTTGTGTCTTGCTCACTATAGATACTCAATAAGTGTTTATAGGCATACAATAAGTATGTCCCCAATGGCCTCCAAACCCAATATAGTGATGATTTCTCAAATGCCTCACTATTTTCACCCCCTCTCCATCTCACCCCTTTAGAGTATTTCTCTGTGCACTTTGGTGAACCTTTTTTCTTCATGGCCCTCTCTCACCTCCCTCCCCCTCCCCCTCCTCCATTGGGAAGTCCTGTGCCTCTATTCTCCCCTGATCACGGGTTTTCTGGGTGTTTTTTCAGCCCAACATTGGCTACCTGTACATTTCTCTGTGGTTCCAGGCTAGTTTTTTATTTTTGTTTTTATAAAAAAATTTTATTATGAATAAAGTCATATTTTTTATCCATTTATATCCTTGGTCAAGCTCCCTTCCCCCTCCCACCCCTTCCAGTCACTCTCTCTTCTCCACATCTCTTTATCTCCTCCTCAGCAAGGGCAGGAGGTCCCAAGGTCCCAATGTGGCTTAGTTCAGCATCCACTCCTGGCAGATCCACTTTCCTCACCCCAACATCAAGACTGGGTCAGGTGTTTCTCTGGAGAGAGTGGGATCCAAGGTGCCAACAAAACTTTATGTTACTTGGGCATAGGGACATGTGTCAACAGTCTTTTTGTGGGGGTGGTCACTTTAAAACTTGTTTGTAGGTGGGTAAAATGGTCCACAGGTAAAAGTGCTTGATTTAAGTTTGATCCCAGAGACTCAGGCAATGGAAGGAGAGAGTCATTTTCTGCATGCTGCCCTTGACCCCCCCCCCCACACCACAACATGTTAAACATGTACACTTATATACACAAAATAAAAGTGTAATAACTTTTTTAATTAAGGAAAACTTATTTGAAACCCATTGTTAGTTCTACCATCTGTCTTTTGTTTGAAGCATCACACAGTGTCAGGGTTTGCAGAGGTCTCAAATGTGATGCAGTCTCACCCTGCAGTAGCTGTTGGAATCCTTGCTCAGCCTCAATGCAGACATTTTCATTCACTGGGTGGTGTTTTGCTAGAAGCAATCAGAGCCCTGAGCACAGTGCCAAGCAGGAGGGACATGCTCAGGGTTCTGGGTGCCCCAGTGTCTGTCTCTAAACAGTTGGAGTGAGGAGGCCATCAGTGCACCTCACTAAGTAGACACTATATGAAAACCTGCACACCTGGACTACATAAACCGAGACGAAGACTATGCATGTGAACACAATAGGTGTTCGCAATTATTTATGTGTCATACAGTTTGGGTTTCAGAAATGCATTCTAACACAGGGCTTTTACATGCTTATGTCAGCAGAGTTAGGGGTTACTCACTCACACATGGAATCACCTGGGACATTTTAGACCCCAATTCCCTCTCTTTTAAATGGGTATAAAATAGATAATTCCTAAGAAAAACATCTACAAATGCTCTCGGCATGGAAGAGGGATTCATTTGATGACCTGAGGCTGACTTCAGCAGGCATTTAAGTCTGTGAGCACCAGTTCGGCTTTCTACCTCATCTTCTCCTGTTTGAGGAGGGGCAGAATTCACTTAGATGTTTCCTAAATGACACCAAGTCTTTCATGGCCCGGAAGTGCTCAGTGCAGCATCTGACTCACATAGTTTGGGGTTTTCTTTTTTTTTTTTTTTTTTTTAAACACTTTATTTATTTTCCTTGGTGTTTGCGTGGACCTGGAACTACAGACAGTTGTTAGCTGCCACGTGAGTGCTGGGAATTGAACCCGGGTCCTCTGGAAGAGCAGAGAGTGCTCTTAACCGCTGAGCCATCTCTCCAGCCCCCAGTTTGGGGTTTTCTAAGTGAGCATTTGTATAAGTACCATATCTGTCTCCTACTCAGAAATTTTGAGCACTTGGGGATGGGAAACTGGTTCAGAGGTTAAGAGCACTGGCTGATCTTCCAGAAGATCTAGGTTCTATTCCTGACTCCCAGCACCCATGATCTGTTATTCTCTTTAAGCTTCTATGAACACTAGGTGTGCATGTGGTGCACGGGAATATATGCAGGCAACTACTCATATACATAAAACCAATCTCCTTTAAAATACTGAGCATCAGACTGACTACCGAGGAACAGCTATGAAATGCTTATTGGGTGAAATGATGGGGAAATGGTAGAAAAAGAAGGAATACCTAGCTGGGGGAAAACCCACCTCCCTAGTGACCAGGTGTGTCCAAGCTCGGGTGAGATGCTGATTCAGGACCTGTAATGACATTTCTCCTCATTTCCAGGCAGAAAGCCAATCTCAATGCCCTGGATTTCATAGACTGCCATCTAACCCAGTTAGAGGAGGAAGTAAGGAGTAATGAAATCAATGAGGTCTCCAGAGGTGGCCCAGTCATTACAGAAGGCAGGGACAATTGCTGAGGGAGTCACCTCCCCCACTGTCTGTCTCCTTGCTGTCCAAGCCTGTATGGTCCCAGGACCAGCTAGGCCAACTCCGTGATGGGGAACTGATGTTTTGGGGGTTAGAGCTACACACTCACCTGATATTTTTAGGCAGATTCTGATACTACATATAAATTAAATTTCATAACAGATACATTAAAAATTAGGCTCTCAATCCAGGACAGTGAATTCATCTCACCAGTCTCTGCTAGGCAGGGGAGTATCCTGAGGAGGAGGGGAGGAGGCTCTTGGAGAGGAGAGAGCAAAGCCTTGTGGATGAACTGCCTATTCAGGCTTTGCCTGATTCTGCTCACCCTGATCTTCTCTGTCTGATCATTCCACAACCCCGTTTATTTGCTTTTCTATTTGGCAGGTCTGTAGGGCAGCATGGAGCTGACAAGTGGCCCCTCAGTCTGTAGCTCCGTGGTGGTAGCAGATTCTGCTTCGTTAGGACTGTAATTGGAGACTGACTTTGAAAACTCAAAGAAATGCATGGCCATGCACCAGCTCAGACTCAGCACCCAACCCAGTCCCTGCGTTGCGTTGTGCCAGCTGCTGTACACCACGTGAGAAACGTGGAGGGCGGAGATGTCCAGCAAGCACTCATACCAGCAGAGTGGGGTCTGTTGAGATGGGCTGGGCCAATGGCATTCTAAGATGGCAGCGTTTTAGGTCATCTGTCTCCCCTCCTTACCCTCAACACTTCTGCTGTCCTCCTCCCTACTCCATCCCCTAGATCCCAGGCCATGCAAAATGCAACAGCTCCTGCTTGCCCTGGCAATCACAAAGCAACCCGGCTGCAGCTGCTGTCCCTGGTGCTGAAAGTGCCCGCCTTCGGGCCAGCCTGCCTCTCGCCCCGCCCTGAGCTTTCTTGGTGGGGAACACAGGCTCTTAATTCAATTAGCTGGCCCTGAACCCTCCCCAGGGAGCCTGGAGCGGAAACTGACAAATTCTGTTTAACAAAGACATTTGTCCCCCGCCCCGCCAGGCTTAGGGCTCTGCTCTCCTGTATCCCGCTCATTAGGTATCTAACAAAGTGCATCCCAAGAAATCTGCTTCCAATCGCTAGTAATTCAGGAGGCCTGATACAATTTTCTCCCTGATAAGGGTGGCTCGCCCGTTGGCAAGCACCATAATGAGCCCTGTGCAGTGACTCCCTGATCAGTCATTGCTTTGTCATTTCCTGTGGGCTGCAGTTGTAGGTTCTTATCTCTTCAGCTGTAGGCGAGGCTCAGACAGCAAGCCCTTCAAGAGGGCTTGCCTCCCATGCATAAGGCCAGCCTCATTTATGGCATCCTAAGGGCTGTTGCAGCTGTAGCTGGTTTGAGCAGCTGAGTTGCTCTCCAGCCAAGGCCATGTATTGATACTCAATGGATCCATAATATGTCCCTCAGAAAATAGTGTCAACCTGCCCCCACCAAATCAAGGGGTTAGGATGGGGGTGGTAAAGATTTTATTCTTTTTAATTCTGTTGGGACATTAGGATTAAATAGAGCCCTGCCTGTAGCTTAGTGGATTGGCGGTGGCTCATTCATATTTACAGGCCAGAAATCATTTTACCTACATTTCATCAGCACCTGTTCACATCTGGATAGAACCACACACTACTGCTGCTCAGGGATTTTCTACAGTTGCCCTTCACTTTTTAGCAAAGTCTAAACCTTGTGTCCTCACACCCACCAAGTCCTTCCACAATCTGCGACCCACTTACAAGTCCAAGGTCACTACTTACTACAGCATCTGTATGTCCCACAAGCCTCCATGTTGGCTGCACATGCTGGTTCTGATACACCTCTGCTTTCCCAATTTCCAAACCACACCACCCTGGAAGCAAAGGTGGTGATTTGTTGGAGTGCTTTATTGCTAGGTACAGGTCAGGGCCCAAATAAGAAGGCCCTAATGAAGTTATATATGTGTGATCTTGACGGGGCCAAGGATCCATCTAGCTTGACTGGAGGACTAGGCTAGAGGGTCTGGTCTTGAGTTGGGGAAAATCCCTAGGTCAGTTCTCACTTTCTTAGAAGTTTTTCTAGAAGCTTCTACTTCTTCTATTTCTTCCTTTCATGTCTTCAACCAACACATTATGCATTGAGCTTGTAAAAAAAAGTGGCCCAGAGGATGTTCCAAACCTCCAGGTCTCCTAGCCTGCCCAGCATCCTGATTTAGAGAATTATTTCTTGAGAGAAAGGCATTTCAGGCTCCTGCTCTCAGGGCAACAATGACCCTAAGATTGGTGATAAATTTGAGAGGAATGTGCATCAGGCCTCCTGAATAAATAGCCTGGATCTTGGTTTCAGACTCCAGAAGGAGGTCTTTATGTATCTATCTCTTCCATAATCCCAGCTCCATTCAGGGAAATTCAGCAAATTTGACCTCTGGAGAGACAGATAATTTTTATTTCTTCATTCTCAGAAGATTTTCTGTGAGGCCTGAGAGATGGCTCAGGAGGTAAAGGTGTTTGCCATCAAGTCTGAAAACCTGAGTTAGGGCCCACTCCTGCAAGTTGTCCACTGATCTCCATGTGTATGCTATGGAACACAATCTCGAGTGTGTGGTGCGAGTGCCCCCCCCCAGATGTAAGGCGGAAATTGCTGTGAAAACAAATGTGTTGCAGGCGATGTGTATCTTCAGCCCCTGACAAGGCTCTTTGACATCTGCATAAGCAGAAAGCTGGTAGAGCAGCTGTCATGAGAGGCAGGTGCTGAGTGATGGATTAGTGGGGTTCTGGTATTCTGCTATCCCAATGCCCTGCCCCCATCTCTGAACTCAGCATGCTTGTCAGCAGCTCTGCTGCACAGTGCTGAGAGAGAGCTCCCTTCCAGAGTGCTTGCAGGACCCTGTTCTGGGCCTCAGCATAGGCCCCGGCTCTCTCATCAGCACTCATTACCTTCCTGAGTACATAGGATTTCAACTCCCTTTACAGATGAGTGAAGGAACGCTCAGAGACGATTCAAACCCAGGTCTGAAGATGTGCATCGTGTGTGTCATAGGTTGCGCATCTTGACTAAAATCATTGATGACCTGGACGCTGAGGTAGCAGACAGGGAGGACTCTCAGCATGTTATGAAATCAACATCTAGAGTGACTTTAAGCCTAGAAAATGGGCTGAGATGAGGTGAGCGAGCATAAGCATATTGTAGCATGTCTAAGAATAAAAGAGCAGAGTGCCAGGTGGGCTGTTCTCCTCAGATATCATATCCTGAACTCAATACTTCAGGGGCCCTCACTGCCTTGAAAGGATTCAGGCTAGGAGACTCTGGCTGCACAAAAGGACAGCATGTGTTTAGAAAAGGAATGACGGTCTTGTGACACCCAGTACTGCCAAAGGCATTTCACTGTCTTGGAGGACATTTTAGGAGAATGAACAGATGAACAGATGTCAAGAGTAGAGGAACAGGAGCATGGGAATCAGAAATGAAGCATATGAATGGTCCATCAAGAGGGAGGGATGCTTCAGGCTGGAGAGGGTAAATTAACTGTATGCTTGTAATCCTAGCCTCCAGAAAGCTGGAGCAGTAGGATCATAAATTTGAGGCCAGCCAGGGCTACATATAGAGACACTGTTTCAAAAATAGGAAAGCAGCAACAAAATTTGCAGATGCCAGAAGGCCTGACATGAACATGGGAGCTGAGCTCCCTAGAGACGGGCTGGGGAAGAAGGTAGGTCAGTGGGAGGAAGCACAGGGAGGGAAGGGGGGGGGAAGGAGGGACTTACAAGGAGCGTGTGTGTGTGTGTGTGTGTGTGTGTGTGTGTGTGTGTGTGTGTGTGTGTGTGTATGTGTGTTAGACTCAGAGGTAGGCTATATGGGAGACAAGAGACTATGGTGTCCATATTGTCCTCAGAGCATGCAACACTCATAAAGGCAACTCCAGAGATATAAAAAGCAGAGGGAAGCTTGGAAGAAGGGTGACAACCCTGTCCCACACCTTGCACCTGTGACCCAAGAGCGAGAGTGGCCCAGGGGCTTTCTTTTATCACCTGCACCTGTCCCTTCAGATTGGACCGTCAGATTGGACTCTAGCCAGTGAGGGAAGGATGCTGTGAGAAAGATGGTCAGGACAGAGGCTTCTGTCTCCTGCCTTCTGGCCTGAAAGAGTGAGGACAGAGAGCATAGGGGACCCCAGGGAAGGCGGCCAGGGACACTGTAAAATGCTAGAAGGGGAAGTGTCTCTTTCCTGAGCCCCTCCTCCTACGATGGTGCTTTCAGAGCTGGATTCTTTGAGGGTGAGAATAGACTCTTCAAAGAACAGAGTAACGGAGGAGAGAGCTGTGTGACTCTGGATTCTGGCTGTCCAGATAGATGAGTTTGGTGGGGAAATGGAGGTAGTTTGGGGTCAAGATTTCTCTAAGGATCAACCCAAAGCAATCACACAGAGCTTTCAAAAAATTTTACCCAAAGCCTGTCTGATTATACCTGTCCTCTTCTCTAGTCACCTGATTGACTTTGCTCTGGGCTGGTAGCCAGAGATCACTGTAATGAATGCACCAGGGTGACCCTTTTTGTGGCCTCAACTGTTACTCTACCACACATCCAGGGACAAAGACAGAGTAGAGGGCCACCGGGACTGTGTCTACCACCTGTCTCTAAGAACGGAGCCTCAAATGCACCTCCTTCTATGAGATTCCAGGCATCCATTGGGCTCCAAGTTTTCCCCAAGTCCTGGAATGTTGCAGGCTGATGGGTGTGGCCACACACAGGAACAGCTCCATCTCTGCCTGCCTGATGTCTCTTAACCCTGATCAGCTACCAAATCTTGAATCCTAACCCTAAGAGAGGGAAATGTCCCTAAGATCAAGGTGCTGTCCTACCTCACTTACAGGGAGGTGCATTTCCTAGCAGAGGCAAGAATGGGCCCAATGATCACCTACTGTGTGTGTGCCAGGGTCAGGTGCGGGAGATCTGTTCATCTTGGGCTGCTCTAAGAGGCTTCCTACAAGCTGGAGGGCACCCAGGATGTGGTGGGATTATTAAAAGAAGGCAGACTGCCTCACTTGGAGAAGCAAAGCCTCTTGGGGGGTGAGAAACAACATATTCCCCTCTTCAAAGAGAAAAGGCTGAGATCAAAGGGGGCATAAGAAGGCTGGGGGTTGATTCCTGCCTGTCTGTGGAGTGGCTAAGGGCTCATGGATTTTTAGTGTCTACCTTATTGACTTCGTGGAAGAGAGGACCGGGTGCATGGATTCTAGTTTATGCACCTTCATGTTTTGCTCAGGTACTTTCCTACACATACAACTCCTTCAGACAGATCACCAGAGGCAGCAAACACCCACAGAGAAGTAATACATCAGGGTAATCACAACCCCACACCCTCTGCCACGGACAATCTCCTCTGAAGCATAATATCCCAAACTAGAGATAATGCTTGCCAATCACTGAGCCAGAAGGCTGTGTTAGCTGATCAATCTGCCAACATGCCTGCTGGCTGATGATGCCACCCATGTGGGAGGCTTGCTGGGGTGTGCTGCAGCCACAGACGGTGAAGCTGGGAGCATAGGGCAAAGGGAGACCCAGAAACCAGGGGCTATCAGTGTGAGGAAAGCTTCTATGTCTTGGAGCCAGGTGCTATGTTATGGGGAGGGGCTGATGCTAAAGGCTTTGAACTTCCTGTTCACAAAGCAAGGGGTGTGGGGGACAGGAAGACCACCTATAGTGGTGAATGTGGCCAGGAATGTTCCTATACAGGTGGGTTTGCTGAGGGAGACCCTGCAGTCTTCTCTTGGATATTCCACCTCACTCTTTCTTGTCCTGAGCTCTGAGAGTGGGTGGTACAGACGCTGTGGGTATGGCAGACCCAGCTTGCCAAGAGTCAAGGAACTAGAACAACCTTCAGGCTGGGGACACTTCTTCTCTGTGCCCTTCCTGGCCACTTGCAAGAAGTTACCCAAGCAAAGATGGACTTGTCAGTTGTGTGGCCCAGTGTCCCAGGACACCTGCCATCTCAAGCCCCTCTAGGGCAGCTGGGATGAACACAGGACTCTGGCACTTTGTTCCTGGTGGTGACTCCTGGAGCTTTTAGGATGTGCTGGGAGAAACCAATGGGTGGTTCTTGTTCTGATTCTGCCCTCACTGGCCCATAAACTGCACATGGAGATGCACATCATGGACCACATCTTAAGAGGAGCATCAAGATGAAGGGGTCCTGGCCTCTTGCAGTAGCTAAGCTTCAACTTAACTCAGATTGTTTACTCAAGGATGCCAAATAGCCTTTCCAGAGACTGAATCTTACCATCACAAGGGTTATCAAGGCTGTATGCCACTAACCAGTATCTACCTATAAACCTATGTGTTCATTCTATTCTGCATCCCTTGATGTCTATAAAGAGAAGGACTTTTTCTTTTATCTTGGTCTTGTTTATTACATTATCTCCTCGTGGCTGCCATTGCTGCAAGGATCTGATGACGAGTCCACTCACACCAGCATTACCACAGTTACTTCCCTAAATTAATCTTCAATATTGTAGAGTCAAAGTGAGTCAGTTATTGACCCAATTCTCAGATGGAGTCACCAAGGAACAGCTGAGCTACAGAGAGATTATGTGTGTCAGCACAGGTGTGAAAATGTCTGTCATTTTACATCTGTGGGTGTGTATGCATTAAATATGCATTAAATGCATGCAACATTGAAGAGGTGTGTGCACATGCATATCTGTGCATATGTGACTGTTCCTATGTAAACACTCATGTGCAGCTGTATGAGCATGTAGACATGTGTAGAATCTCTGTGTACAAATTCTTGGCTGCTGGGTCTGCATTTCTGCTAGTACTATATTTTTCTGGTACACACCTGATCTTGGTCTCTTTTTCTTTCTTCTTAGAAATCCATTACTAAAAGGTTTTTTTTTTTTTTTCCCACCTCCAGGGGAAGGGGGCTAAGAAAAGGGGAAGCTAAAATCACAAGACCCAGATCAAAACACTCAGCAGCTAAATGAATTCGGCAGCGTTTTCCCGCATGACTTGGAGGGATAATTTAGTGAGGCCGCCAGCTGGAAGGAAAAGGATTAATTCTGCACTTAGCACAGTTCCAGTGAATAATTCATCACTGGAGACCTTTGTGCCCAGCCTCTGGGCAACAGGGGACATGTCTACTCACTTGCCTGTTGCCTGTCTGTCCCCATCATTCTCCTGGCTAGGAATACCTAGCTCTCTCTCCTTCTGGTTGTAGAGTGCATGTGTCCTGGGGCAAGGCAGGATGCAGAGGGAGATGGCAAGACACTGGCCATGGCTATTGACAGATTCTAGACCCTGAGAAGGCCTGAAAGGCCAAGATACATTGGGAAAGATGTCCCTGTTTCTCCTTTCTTAGGATTACAAAAATTTTAATTGAAATTCTTAGTTATTATGCAATGCACAGTGCTATTATTAGTTATGCGCGCGCGCGCGCACACACACACACACACACACACACACACACACACACACACACACACACACAAAGGTCAGAGCAAAACTGTGGCATCAATTCTCTCCTTCCACATTTACATGAGTTCTGGGAATTCAGCTCAAGTCATTATTTTTTGCTTTCTGTGACTTCTCTTTATGGCTTTTCTTATTCTTGCATTTGATTTAGTGATGAGAATGGGTGTGGATGCCATGGGCAGGGAGTAGAGGGGTCTGGAGTCTGGAGAGGATGATGGTAAACATCACACTGGGGCTTTTGTGTTATCATCTTCCTAGAGATTGTCCTTACGACACATGCCGTGGAATCCTGTGTTCTTCATGGGTGAGGACAGAGACTCTGAACTACTCCACAGCTGTTTTTTTTTTTTTTCCTGTCCTGTGGATCTAGCAAGAGTATATTTGGCCTTAATCAGCTCTTGAACATTTTCTGGGTTGGGGTCAGATTGCCCACACTGTACTGCCCTAGAGGGAAGTGGGGGGGGGGGTTCAGTGGGAGGCTTTCAGGTACACTAAAGCCATGAGCAGGGTCAAAGCTGGGGTCAGCCTAAGTGGAAGGGGCCAGAGGAGCAGTGGCCACCCCAGGAAGGGCTTGCCCTGGTAACCTTTTCGCTGGTGCAAGCAGGATCCCCAAATGGGTCCCCAAGCCCTCACACCTTAATGTTTAGAATTGTCAAAAAGAGAGGCAACACTTTCATGATTCTGTTGGGTTGTGTGACATAGCAGACCCTGAGACAAGATGATGATCCAGTTCTTTTAAAAGCACAGAGTCTTCTCTGGCTGCTGACACAAGTCAGAATTTCCAAGTGTGCTGGGGACTGGCTGTGCCTGCTGGTATCACAGTACAGCCACCATGCTAAGGAGGCATGTGGGCGGTCTCCAGGAGCTGAGAGCACCCTGGCGAGCAGCCAGCGAGAAATCTGGGCTACCAGACCTACACCGCAAGGAACTGCCTGCACCCTAAAAGGACCCCTGTCATCCTCACAGAACTTGGTCCCCAGTTAAGCAGGTGTGGGTTAGGTTAGGTTGGTGCGGAGGTAGACTCCTAGGTCTTTGTGGCCCTTTAATTTTGTCTCTTCCTAATTGCAGCACTGCTTAATTTCATGGGGCCTCAGACCCCCTCAGAACTTCCCAACTAAACCAGCAGGCTCTACCTTCTCCGTGGCACCAGGCCCTGAGAGTCAGCCCCTGTGAAGGGCATTGTCACTAACTTGGGGGTAATGGGAGCTGACATGACCTTTCCAGGCCACTACTCTTACCTCAGAGGAAAGCAGCTGGAAGGAGAGATTCACCGTGGGGGTCGCTCCACTGATGGTTTTTAGGTGGGTGTCCTGGAAGGAGAAGGAGTCTACATAGCCAGGCAGCATGGACAAGGCCTCTTGTTCTGCCTTCCCCAGGCAGAAGGAGGGTATAAGAAAGTGTGGGAGGGATGCCAGAGCTGGCCTTCTGCCTCTGTTCCAGCAACGCCTCCACACAGTCCTTCCTTCTCACTCCACTCAACACCTGACTGGCACCTCCTGTCTCTGGCAGAGCAGAAGTTCCTGCTTGCTGTTATGTCAGAGTATTTAGGGAAATGGCGGCCCAGAAATAGACAATGATGTTGGGTGTGGTGGCACATGCCTGGAGTCCCTGCACTTGGTAAACGGAGGCAGGAGGATCAGAAGGAGCTCAAATCGGCTACATAGCAAGTTTGAGGCCAGCCTGGGCTACCTGAGACCCTGTCATATATATTATAAAAACAGTAATGCTAAAATTATTTTCTTTCCAATGGGGATTGAACCTTTGGCTTCATGCAAGTTTGTACACTAGGCAGGTGCTTTTCCATTAAAGCTACATCCCAAGCCCCCCTCCTTTTTTTTTTTTTTTTTTTTTTTTTTTTTTTTTTTTTTTTTTTTTTTTTTTTTTTTTTTTTTTTTTTTTTTTTTTTTTTTTTTTTTTTTTTTTTTTTTTTTTTTTTTTTTTTTTTTTTTTTAATTTACTCATTCTGTGGCCCAGACAAGCCTCAAAGTTTCCATTTTCCTGCTCAGCTTCTGGAGAAGCCAGGATTTACAGGTCTGCACCACTAGGTCTGACATTATTGGGAATCTATTCTATGTGCTTTATGTACCTTCTGACCAAATCCCCTGTGAGCAAGCACTCTGTGTGTGTGTGTGTGTGTGTGTGAGAGCTCAGTCAGTCTACCTCAGAGCCTGAGTGTAACCCTTGGCTTATTGTGTACTGGATGTGTGGATAGACATGAGAAATGAGGTCTAGAGAGGTTGTCATGTGTCCCGAGTCCTAAAGGAAGATGGAGTAAGGAAAGCCTTGGGCCCAGCTCTGGGGAAGTCTGAGCTCCTACTGATACTCCCTGGGGCCCCAGGTTTGCTTCCAAGGGCTCACCCTGGTTTGTCTCTCAAGCTCCACAGGTAAGACCAGTGTTTAGTGTTCCTCACACCTGCAGGCTTCCCTGGTAGGCACCCTGACAGAGGCTGTTAAGGAGCTACATTCAGCTGGGGGGTGGTGGTACACATCTTTAATCCCAAAACTTGGGGGGCAGAGGAGGGCAGATCTGAGTCTGAGGCCACCCTGGTCTACAGAGGGAGTTCCATGGTAGCCAGGGCTACACAGAGAAACTCTGTCTTGATACCCTCCCTCCCCAGAATAAAGTCATATTCCCTTCTAAAGGTGTCGCCATGGAACAGGAGTAGGTGGTACCGTGGGGCGGGACTAACAGTAGGGACTTACAGTGATGGGAAGCCGTTCCACACACAGCCCTTTCAAGTCTTTTCCTGTCAACATCTTGTGGTATAGACCAGACTTTAGTGGTAGCATAGAGACACCCAGGGGCTGGTTGAGGGTCCATGGTTCACTGCCTTTCACTGTGGGAGAAAGGACCAACTGAGACTTCTGTCAATAACTTCCTGTTTCTAGTGCCCAGATTCTTAGATGGATTTTTAGGCGCTCCCTGGGCTCCATCCTTTGTGTTGGACATGCAGCTCTCTAGGTTCCCAATTTCCCTGCCTCCTGCTTCCCTCATAGACACACATTCTGCCTCTTTGTTTCTTCAGCGATTCATCAGCTCAGAGCAAGCTTCAAGCAGATTCTATATCCATGGTATTTTTCTGGATTGTCCTACCTCTATCCTCGTGTGTGTGTGTGGTGTGTGTGTGTGTGTGTGTGTGTGTGTGTGTGTGTGTGTGTGTGTGTATTTAGTCTATGGGACTGGGACTTTTTCTCCAGTACACTCTCTTCTCACTGATGGATGCTTCTGGTGTCCAGGCAGGGATACACTCACACTTCCTGTGCTCTGCAGCTGCCTTATGGACATACATTTAAACTAGCCCTTCTTCAGTTCTTCTGCCTGTACTGGGGGCTTCCTGGGTCCTGGAGGCCCTTAGGCAGTCCTTGCAACAGGCAGTGGCAGGTGGCCCAAACGTCCTTTAATAGGACTCTCCCAAGGAGACACTGGGCACTCACTTGAGGCAGAAGGGTAATACTCCAGCACCAGGGCTGTGTCTTCTGAGAAACTGGTGGCTCCATCTCGGCCTTGGAAAAGGAAGGACTGGTTCCATAAGGGCTGCTCTGGGGGTCCCCCAGGTTTGGAAATCTGAAAGAATGTGGGAGCAGGTGTGGGGTCAGACCTTCTTCCAGATTTGATTATATACATATCCCTGACATGCCACAAGTGTTTGTCCCAGTTATAAAAAGTCAAAAAATAGTAAGTATAGGAGGGGAGAATTCCTATATTCTTACATTAAAACAGCCACTTAAGCTGGGAAGTGGTGTCATACGCCTTTAATCCCAGCATGTGGGAGGCAGAAGCAGACAGATCTCTGAGTTCTAGGCCAGCCTGGTCTACAGAGCAACACAGAAAAATCCTGTATGGGGTGGGGGCCAGCCACTCAATCCCACCTATTTTTCTGTGCATATTTTATATGTATAAATACCACTCTGCCCTCTTTCATTTACAATCAAAACATAAGTATACTCAGAGTCCCAAGAAATTCTCATTACTCCTGACGTTAGTAACTCAAGAAATTCTGTGTTTGCTGTCACAGACCTCTAATCCCAGCACTTGAAAAGTAGAGGAAGGAGGATCAGGAGTTCAAGGACAACTTGGGCTGTGTAAAGAGGTGAAGAACACCTCAGCTACAGAGCAAGCGTGAGGCCAGCCTGGGTCACATAAGACCCTCGTGAAAATCAGAGCCCACCTTCTCCAGAAAATGCATTATCATGTCCAACCACCCTGATTTTTTCTTTTTAACAAAGATTTTAATTTGTGTGTGTGTGTGTGTGTGTGTGTGTGCACGCACACAGAGTGCTTGCTCACAGGGGATTTGGTCAGAAGATACACACACACATATGCAGAGGTTGAAGAACAACTTTCTTGAATCAGCTCTCTTCTTTGATCACGTGGTAGATTTTGGGTAATCAAACTCATATTTTCAGGTGTGGCAACAAAAGCCTTAACCCTCTGAGCCATTTTGCTCTCCCATTTTCTGATTTATCTTTTCTGTCAACACTGTGCTAGATGCTCTTTGCCACATATCTCTGTATCCCTATTTTCTCAGCACAAATACCTAAAGTATTGCTCAATGCAATCACTTCCATGCTCTCAGGTACCTGCTAGATGTGTCTACTGGTTTCTCAGTGCTGCACCGACATTCACAGTGCCTTTTTAGTCTGTCTAAGTTACCCCAGCCCCATTCAGAAGGCCACACACGTCTTCAGTTTCCAGAACCTGGATTTATCTGGCTTCAGGCCTTTAGAGACGCAGGTGATGGGAAGGCTCTATCAGGGAGCAGATGGGGCACACACACGGGATGGCTTGGGAAATGAAATATGACAGCATTTACTAATGCCCAGATAAGGGAGACTCTGGGTGGTCCAGAAACCTCAAAGGAAGCTGGACCAGAAGAGGTTCTGAAGGAAGATATGACACGTTGAAAGAAGGGGGGGGCTTCTAAATGGGAAAAATGACATAATAAACAGAGTGTGGAGAGCGCAGCACATGTGAAGGACTCTGGAAGGGGGTGGAGGAACTCATGGAAAATCCCAGAATTCACATAAATGGGAAGGTGGGAAAATAGACCATAACTCTAGGTATGAAGTCCTGCATGGTCTCAGCATAAGCTGCCTTGCCTCTGCCCTGCAAGGGGCTGTCAGCCACTGTGGCAGTGACCCTACCTCTTCCTCCCCTGAGGGGATTAGCAATCGCAGGAAAGGTCAGCACAAACACCCTAGGAATTTTTGATGCTGGATGGAGGAATATTGGTACAGGCCTACTCCTTCTGCCTGGGCAGGGCCCTCACACCTATCATACTAATGAGCTTGCCCTGGTCCTCAGGAGTCTTGCCCAAGACTTGGCTGAATCTTACTGTCTGCAAGGAGATGGTCTGTGGTCAACATAGGGACAGATGGATACTGGGATAGTGGCTGGAATAATATGTCACGGCAGTAGCTCAGGGACACCCACTTGGTCAGCAGCCTAGGTCCCTGAAGCTGGTTCTGGGTTCTGAGGAGCCTGGACTCAATCTCTCAGAATTGATCCCTGCACTATGACCCTCCTATATCCTGGGAATCAGCACAGGGTATCCATACTGCCTGGGCCAGCTGCCAGGCCCGGAGGCCCTCAGGGAGGAGGGGCTGTGACTTGGTTTCCTGATGCCTCATTTGTTAACCCTATCCTGGAAAAGGATTATTTAATGGATGCTAGCTGTCTGCTGTGGGACTTATTAACAGGTCTAAATGGAGTCTTCATGGTGGTCAGTGGCTGCCTGCCCAGTGAGGAACAACCCTTTTCCTGAATGGGTTCCCAGAGTAAGTCCCTGGATAATTCCCTTAATACCCAGAATTTGGGAGGGTGAATCATACATAGTCTCTCTCATCACCCCTGCACTCTCTTTCATACAAAAATGAGTGTGTGTAAGACTAAATCTTAAATAACAATCTAGTATCAGCCCTGTGAAGATGGAAGGGCTGAGGCTGGTCTGCATGCTGTGTAGGGGTGAGGGGTGGGGTGGGAGTGGAGTACACATGGCCTGAAGCTGGTCTGCATGTTGTGCAGGGGTGAGGGGGTAAGAGTGGAGTACACATGGCCTGAAGCTGGTCTGTATGTTGTGCAGGGGTGAGGGGGTGAGGTAAGAGTGGGGTACACATGGCCTGAAGCTGGTCTGCATGTTGTGCAGGGATGAGGGGGTGAGGTGAGAGTAGGGTACACACGGCCTGAAGCTGCTAATGGGGAAGGCTATGGTGGGCTTTGGAATTAAGGAATATGATTAACCCTCAGCTGTGATCTTCAGAAAAGCCATTAACCCTCTGCCACTGAGGCTGACCTGCCTCCCCTGGGGACAGAGCCTTCATTCCGTGGGCCCTTGGCCCTTTCTCCTCCTATTTCCTCTGGACTCCGCCTCACTCTCACTCTCATCCACTGCTGACTGTTCTGCCCAGGCACAGTGGAGTCAGGCTGGGAGGAGCAGGGTGTGTGGGGGGGGGCCCGAGGGCTGGGGCTTCCAGCAAGCTGGGACCCTTGGCTCTGGGCCCAGAGACCACTTTAAGCTCATTCTTTTGGATCCCAGCAGGTCCCCTCCCCTCTCTAGGACCTAGGTTTGTTTTGTTTTGTTTTATCAAATGCCTCGTGCTTCATACTTTGAAAGTCTTTTGCAAGGTTGAAGGAGACAATGGGTATTTTTCTAGTAGGCAAAAGTTCAGTTTGACTTAACTTAGCAAATGTTGCCTGGGACACCATGACAGACACGTGTAGGGCATTGCAGGGACTATGGGAGACCTAGAAACAGACCCTGACCCTTCCTAGAGCTTATCTTCCAAGAGTGTGGAATATACACATGCATGTGAATAACACCTGCCTTCTCCTGCCATCTTGCTCTGGCCTGAGCAACTTACTGTGGTAGCAATTAGGGTGTGTGAGGATCAAGCCACACTTATCTGGGGCAGGGAAGAGCTGAAGGTTAAGGTCAAGGTTGCAGACTCCAAGAAGGTGGGTGAGTCTTCTGTGAGGCTGGAGTGATAAGCTCTGTGTCTGAATGCTCAGAACACAGCGTGCAGGGGCTTGGTCCTGTGTATGAGAGGACGGAAGGGGGCTAGGGAAGGGGGCTAGGGTTCAGGGCAGGGCAAACCTTACTTGCTTTTCCAAAAACAAATGAGCAAGAACAGGAAGGCTTCTGCGACGGCCCAGGCAAGAAAGGCAGCCAGAACCAGAGTGAGCCCATGGTAACAGGAAAGTCTCTGAGAGCTTGGGAAGACTGGCTGAGGGTCCAGAACAGGGACAGATGGTGGGTACGGATGACTCATTCTTGGGAGTTCTGCCCCAACTCTACAGGTTGTGAGGGCTACCGCAGCAAGCTGGTGGGTCCAGTGTGCAAGCCTATGTCCAGCCAGATGTGGTTATCTATCCCTTGGCTGCTCAGAGCCCAGGTTTTGCCGTCCTCAACAGGCTGGGGAGGAGTGGAGCAGACTGAGGGTGGCCTGGTACATTCTGTCCCCATCTGCTGGCTTAGACTTTCAGAATCACACCCTCAGCAATTGGCTCAAGGAAATGCTTGTGACCTGATTCTGGCCAATGAGACCAGAAGGAAGATTGGTTGGGAACTTAGTGGGAGGGATCACTTACCAGTTTCTCATAAAAACCCAGCTCTTTACCAGCCTCTGATCACATCTGGGCCAGAAACCTGAGACATTTTGCTCCCAGGGACACTTAGTGGCCCAAATGGTCATTGCTAGGTGTTAGAGATCATGTTCTTAAGGGCAGAGGCTGTGCAGCATCTAATGCTAAGACTACTTGTGATGTATAGCAGTGGATAGGTTTGTCTGAGTTGGGGTTTCTGTGGAGTTCATCACAGGCATCAGGCGGAGTATTTATCATAAAGGGTGTGATGCTCCGAAGGGGACAGAAGGGACTCTTAGCCTGGGCTAGTCTTTGGGCTAGCCTTTTCATTCCAGCAGCCTTGTCAGGTGGGAGTCAATAGGTCTGCTTGTTGAAGGTCACAGAGCAAGAAGCTGCAGTGCTAGGCTCCAGCCCAGGTCTGCTGGGTCTAGTAGCCCCTGCCCAGGGCTTTGTGGGAAACTCACAAGATGCTCCAAGATGTCAAAGAGGACCAGCCTTATAAGTCTTAGAAATTATCTGGTTTAGTCCCCACTCCACCAATGACAAAAATGAGAGACGAAGCTGAAGAGCAGCAGGGTGGGGGATTGAGTGCTCTCTCATTTCCCGAGATGGCCTCTGAGCATCTCTGCAAAGGCTACATGCTGTTTGAAACCTCATTCAGCTGTCACCATACTGGGTAATCTTTAGCACGTATCTTGTTATTGCTAGGCACTGGCCTTGAGTCCCACACTCAGAAGCACTGGGGAAGTCTGTTGGAGCAATGCCCCTCCTCCCCCCATTCATGTGGAGTTAGGCGGTGGAGGTAGCCAGTGGTCAGGCCTTGGAGAGGTTCACTCATTAAAGCAGGCAGTACCTCCTGCCCCTTGGGACAGCTGCTGATTGGTTCATAATTTTCTGTGCAAATGCAGGGCCACGTGTGAGATGACTCTGGGGAAATCAGGCTGAGGATTGGTTTGGTTTCGAAGCTGTCCCCATGAATCCCCTTTATCCCACCCTTCCCTGCCCACCATCTCTCCTGCCTGTGTGAGCCTTCTTTAAATGTCCATCTTTAAATGGAAGCGGGTCTCCAACAGAGTGCCTTGTTCTAATTTTAGTGAACAGATGACAGGAGGGATTTCCGAGAACGCTGTCTTCCAAAACTCCTCCACCATGTACAGCAAGCTCCCAGTGGCATGCAGTCAGTCTGGCCATTTCCTGTGCCTGGCCATGTTCTGTGTACCGTTTCTTCATGATATTTAAAATATGTCTTCCTGACCATTCCCAACATGCACTGCCCCTATCATATACTATATACTATATGATATAGGTGTTTTGATTTCCCTAGAGCAACCATAGCATAGCAAAACTTCAAGACCAATGGCTGGTGAAATGGCTCAGGGCTGAGGAGATTCGCTGTTGAGGCTAGCCACCTGAGTTTGACCTCTGGAACCCATAGAAAGTCAGTTCCACAAAGCTGTCCTCTGACCTCTACATGTGTGCTGTGGGACGGATGCTCCCTCCCTATATGATGCGTATACATTCAATAACAATGAGTTAACAAGGAAAAGAAACACTGAAAAGCAATGACTAAGGTGGCACGTGCCTGTTTTACTAGGGCTGGACGGGGGTGGAGTGTGTAAGGCAGGCCGATAGAGAGTATATAAGGAGACCCTGTCGCAAAAACAAGGTGAAGGGTCAAGACTTGCCTTCCCTAACCATCCAGACATCAACATTCCTTTTCACAGATTAAAACTGTATTATGGAGGCTGAGAAAATGGTCAGTTCTGTAAAGACCTTGCTAAAGATCTAAGTTCTGTCCTCAGCACAGGCGTGAAAAAGCTAGGTAAAGTGATGAGCACAGAGAGGTGGAGACAGAAGGGCCCATATGCACACATGGGCACACACAAATATGCATGTCCACACATCACCCTAAGTGTTTCACACCCCAAAATCAGTAGCCACTGCTCTCTCACCTCCCCAGCCCTTGATAACACTATTGTATTGTTTGTTCCTATGGCTGTTGATCTGAGGTGTCCCACGACAGGTGGAATCTATACTATGTGTCTTTTGTGTCTCCTTTTCTCTGCTTGTCAAAGCTCTGATAGTCCCTGCTGGCTTGTTACTAGATTGGACATGATCTGGGTGGATGTTTAGTATCTCTGTGAGTCCCGAGGGCAGGTAATGTGTAGCACACAGAATCAGATCCTGGGCAGCAGTGAGATGTAGCAACTGCTTTTCAGTAGTGAGCTGAGCTGCTGGCTGATGTCATGATGAATGAATGTGTCTGTTACCATTATACTCCAGTGAGAGGCCATGGATGGGAAGGAGCCATACCTGAGGACACCCGTTCTGGCTGACCCGAGGCACATCAAAGTTCATTGGTGATGAGATAGGGAAGGAAATCTGGGTGAGGGGCAGCCCCATAAAGTCAGGGTCCCGCCTGGCCTGGCTGGCCCTGGGGAGGCAAGGAGACAGGAGTTGGCCCCTCTGACCTAGGCAGCCTGGCAGCTGGGACTTACACGTGGACTCTGGGTTGAGGTTAAGAGGAGAGTACAGTGGCTCACCTCATTTAAAAGGTGCCAATGTAACAAACATGCTGGAGATTGTGGCCCATGCCTTGGGAAGGCTTCTCTGGGTTAGGAGATGACAGCCGTAACTCTCAGGCTCCCTTAGCAGTGACTTAAGGTAACCTTGGCTTCTCTAGTAAGAGAGTGTGGCTATTAGGGTATAAAAGCTCCTCAGAGTCACAGATGAGTCAGGAGGTCAGCTTGTGACCTCCGGAAGGATACTGTCACAGAGTACACATTGCCTTAGAAACATCCTTCTCTTTGGCCTTCAGCGGTCAAACTATGACTCTAAAGGAGGTCGGGAACAGTGGGGAGAAGCTGGGACTGGGGCACACACCTCCAGGAGGCTGAGGACGCTATTTGGCAGCGCTAATGTTACAAGATGGCTTTAGGTCATCTACTTTGG
The DNA here is from genome assembly GCA_004025045.1 of Sigmodon hispidus. Classification (NCBI taxonomy): domain Eukaryota; kingdom Metazoa; phylum Chordata; class Mammalia; order Rodentia; family Cricetidae; genus Sigmodon; species Sigmodon hispidus. The sequence continues at coordinate 27,012 of PVIH01010495.1, read as the reverse complement.
GGACCATCAGCAGCAGGAACCTGAAGCCTTGAACCTGACCAGGAAAGCAGATCATGGAGTGGTAAGCTTGGGATGGCAGGCTTGTTTTCGAGGGTCAGTGACACCCCTGGGCAGGGAAAGGGACCTCTCTTGGGTTCCATCCTGCTCGTCAGGCCCTACATGCTTAGAAATCTCAGGGCTCAGGAAGAAAAAGGCAAAGTCGGCTATGGGAAGCTCACTCGGGTCAGGTGTGGGGGGAGTTTGGAATACAGGGGAGGAAAGGTTAGCCCCATCCCAGCCCTCTGCCCTCCCTGCCTCCTAACCTGCACCACTTACTTAAACTCAGTATAGCTGGGAACTACCCGAGCAATCACCACCATGGGGTTGAGGCTGTTGGCCAGAGGCTCATTAATTCCTCCAAGAAAGACCTGGAGAAGAAAAGAGAAAGCATGTTTGTGCTTGTGGCTTGTGACCCTCCCCGAGCCACAGCTCCTGCCCATTCCACCTTTGACATCTCTCCCATCCCTGCAGCTGCCATGATCACATGATCATCATGCCTCTGTCCATCCCTGGGACCGTCTCCTCCCAGTCCTGGTCCCCTTGCTTCTTGCTTTTCTCAAGGCTTCTCTACTTCAGGAAGTCACCCTCTGGGTCTTACTGGGGCAAGTGCCCTGATTTCCTGGACTTCAGTTGTCCTGAGGGATAAGGTGTACAAGAGGGAGTCCAGGCCTGAGAGGAGATCCAGTCACTGGGGCAAAACTCTGATCATGGATCCTCCTGGGTTACAAGACTGTGAGATGAGAGGACATTTTGGAAACTGAGGACACTGAGCCCAGGACTGACTTCTCCAACTCTGCCGAGTTTCCCACTCTGACGTCAGAGGTCATCCGGGGCACTTTGATTTGTGTTCATCAGCCCTGGTGCCTGTCCACCTCAGGGCTTTTCCCAGCAAAGTGTGGCTGACAGGGGCCAGCCTCAGCATCAGCATTGCCTGGGCAGCCCTCACTTCACAGTCCTTGCCATGGTGCCGAAGCCTGTAGGTGTCTAGCCATCTGCTTCTCTGCCCACATTTGCTGCCAGCTCTCCAGGCCCCTCTTCCTGCTGCGGTCTTTTCCTCTCCTAACACGTTCTTGCTTCTGCTTTCACACAAACCAATATTCCTCTCCCTGGACCTCCCCACCCCCATCCTCTGCCAATTTATCCCAGTCGCTTCTCCTCTAGGTTCTGTGGCACCATCCCTGGTTCCCTGCTAGTCACTAAAGAAGCCCGCTCTCTTGGATCTGTATTCCTCTTCTGTAAGCAATCATCAGAATCGGAGCTCCTTGGCTCTGTGCGCTTGGTATTTGATATGACTGGCATGGGCAGAAACACACATCCCGTTCACTTTTGCATTCCCAGCTTTTGACACAGAACCTGGGAGTCCAGAATGTTTGTAGCATTGAAGATGGCAAGGGAGAAGGATGGAGAGGTGTCTCTGTGCTTCCGAGTGTTAAGGAGGCTGGAAGAATAGAGTCCTGGGGACAGAGCAGGAGAGACATGCTGGCCTTAGGGAGAGTGGGGTTGAACTGGTCTCAAACAATGGCTGTGCTTTAAGGAAAAAAGGCAGGAAGGGTGGGGGCCCTGAGCACAGCTAAAGGCTCATTCCCTCACTGACTTTGCCCCAGCTGGGAAACTTTGGCCAGACTCAGACCCTCTTTAGGCCTCAGTTTTCCAACCTGAGCATTGAGAGTTTGTCTTCTGGCTCTGACCTTCAGTGGGAAAAGAAGCCCAGGGTGGGGCTTGCTCTGAGTACCATCCTCTCATCCCTAAGGCCCTTCTGTCTGGTGGCTGACTCCACACAGGTGTGAGCTGATAAGCACCTAAATCATCCTTAGTGCCTTTTGGCTCTCTGAGGGGCCTCCCGTGAGCCTCTGATGTCAGTGGAGAGCTATCAGGCCCCATAGCTCACAGGAATGCCAACAGGTATGCGGGCTGAAAGTAATGGCCTAGGTGTGTCTGTAGGGGATGGACAATTTACACCTGCTGTGTGCTGACTCTGGCCAGGTGTGAATGAGACAGCTGTACCAGTACACCTGCTCAGGACAGCCTGGTGAGTAGCTGAGGCAATTTCTTTTCCCACGGTCTCTCCTGGTTTACCATCAGCAACAGACAAGTGCTCCTGTGGCTGTACCTTGACATATTCGGAAGGAAGGTCTGTCTTGGGGTAGGAAGTAGGGGTGGGGGTTGGGATGCTGGGGTGCAGAGGAGCTCAAACTCTCTTAGACAAGTCAGAAGATTGAGGCAGGTGTGGGCAGGTCCACAGTCCTTGGGATGTGGCCCCTTCCCGGATGAAGCTTATGGTTGGCAAAGCCATTTTGACTTTACTCCTTCTTGGCCCATATGCTGGAGTCACTGGCTGTGCTAGGAAGGGACCAGACAGAAGAGAGTTACTGCAGACACCCAAGGGTGGCTGTGTGGGGAGGCAGAGAGGGTGTTCAGGACCTCTGGGCTCCTGTGTCATTTGGGTCTCAGTGTCCCCAGATATGACCTGGGACTAGAGATCAGTTATTGCCAGGCTCATGGTGCTCCATGGCAAGGGGTCGAATCAGGTCTGCTGAGGTAGGAGAAGGGCTAGCGTTAGAGTCCTGTGGATCACACACAGGCGTTTATGGATGTGAGCCTAGGTAAAGGCTCAGGGTCTGCCTCAAGCATCAATCATTTCTCCTGAAGCTGTCCATGGGCTGAAAGGTGAAGGACCATGGTATGGCTCATGTTTGGTCTGCTCAGTGGATGAGGGTGTATAAATAGCTTCTGGGAGAATGAGGTTGTAAATGCTCACTCAGTGAACCAGCCAAACCTCAGGAAGGGCCAAGGAGATGAGGCTTTTGTCTGGGAGTCTTAGGCCCTAGGTCATGGGTCATTACCACAACAGGGGATAACAGGGCTGAACACAGCCAGGGGCTGGAACACGGGATGGAAGATGGGCTTTTCCCTGCTCCTCGGATAGGATGCAAAATCCAAGGGATCCTCTGCTGTTCCCTGAGATGCACAGGCATGTGAGGAACACAAATGTCACTCAGCTCCCTCTTCACCCATCCAAAGGCAACACAGGAAAAAGAAACCAGAGCACTTTGGTCCCAGTCAGAGATTGTCTTCCCAAACTCCAGCTGTTTTGTTGATGTTAATATTTTGTAATGTATTCTTCGTGCATGTGTATGGTATGTTTGTGTGTGGGAGGTGTGTGTGTGTGTGTGTGTAAGGTACAGCATAACCTTGTGAAGTCAGTTTTCTGTGTATTTCAGGAGTTGAATTTAGGTCATAAGGTTTGCACAGCAGACATTTTACCTGCCTCACTGCCTCACTGGCCTCACTGTGGATAATTCGGAAAGGTCTCATTGTTCTGCCCTTTGGTATCTTTCCTAGACAGCTTAGCTCCATACTCTTAGGCCACTGAGAGGCAATCAAGGGCCTACCTATCCCCACAGTACCAATAACTCCAGTGCTGGTACCTGCAGAGCAGTGTGGTCACAGCCGATGTAGTGGGGTAGTAAGCTGCCCTTCCGAACCACGGTGGCGTACAGGCGGGTCTTAGCTATGGCTTCATCAGCTTTCTCCGACTGCATGGGGTAAAGACAGGGTGGAGACATAGGATGCACAGGAAGGAGAATGTCTAAGGGGCAGAGCCTGGTCATAAATCCAGCCTGTGCGGACACTTGCTTATCATTGCACCACTGGGACTCCAGCTGTAATTAAAACTCATGGTCCCTGGGAGCCCTTCCAAGAAGATCAGCCAATAAATCTCCTTTTCCATTTGAATGTTTCATTGCCCTTGCAGGAACTACTGCCCGCCTGCTCTCTTAGTAAAGATATGATAAGGAGGCCTGGGGTATAAGTAGATAGAGGGCGAGGGGTCTGGCAGATGCTCTAGAAGACAGATCCAGGTCTACCTCCAGGGTCTCTTAGGGGCTTTGCTTCCTGCCCGCCCTGGTGCCCTTCTAAAGTCCTGGAGCCCCAGGAAGATAAAGATCTCTGGCACTATGGTTGAAGAGTTGCTTGGCAGGAAGGCAGGTGCCCAAGGCTCCAGGGAAGGAGTAGGGTGGGAACTTTACAAGATGGGTTCTTCCCATGTGCCAGCACTTTACCCATCAGCACACTGGAGTCTGTCCAGAGGTGCCTTGTCTTGCCTTTGCTATGGCACAATGGAGGCCCAGGGTAAAGGGGCCTCCTATAGGCCTAAAACTATTAAGTGGCAGATCTGGGACAGAAACCCAGATAATTGGACCTCACATTGTCCTTTCTTTTGAAAGGACAGGTTCTGGAGTGCATGTTGGAGCAGAGCAAAGTGATGCTTGTGCTCCTCTGTGGCCCAGGACTCATTAGATGCTTAATAAATGTTTGAGCAGTGACAGGGACAATTCGCTGAGAGGCTGAAATTCCCAGGTTGGTATTCCGCTGTCCCCGTGACAGAGTTCATTCTGGAGAATATTTTCCGTCTAATTAATTATACTCCATATCTCTAGCTTAGGAGGGGCATGACCCAGGCCCACCCTCAACTCTATTCTCAGAGAACATTTGGAAACATCAAAGCACTTCCCATGAGATCTCCCTTACTCAGCCAGAGGTTAGGCTCAGAGCTCAGGGCTTGCTTATGCTTACCTTTTTAAACTCAAAGTGGTACGGGTGGAATACACGCAGGTATTTAATGGGGATGGCATAGGACACCAGTTCCTCTTTCTTATTGTTGTCCATCACCTTGAGGATGACATCTGGAGAGAGTAGGGGGTGGGGGAGGAGCTTTCCCAGTGATGGAGACAGTGAGAGCCAAGGGATGTTGCTGAGACAGATAATGGGACACATGGAGGAAAGCATGCCTTTCCTTGGGTAGCCATTTCCATAGAATTAAACACTCCCTTCCTGAAACTCAGGAGAACCATGAAATGAAAAGGCTCAAAAATTACAGGATTTAAAAGCCTCTGGGATTACAACAGCAGTCAACAATTCCTATTAAAAGGAGTCTCTGGTAGATCTGCCCATAAGCTGTGTCAGAAGCTCCAGGGTTGCAGCTTTTGTGAGTTGCCTCCCATGCTGAGGGGGAGCTACCCAGCGATACAGCTGCCTTTGAGTCAGCCATGCTTCTGTAACCATGCTGGTTAGTTTCTGTCAAGTTGGCATAAACTAGAGTCATGTGGGAAGATGGACCCCTAGTTGGGGAACTACCTCCAGCAGACTGAATTGTAGGCATGTCTTTGGGACATTTTCTTAGTTGCTAATTGATATAGGGGGGCCCAGCCCACTGCAGGTGGTACCATCCTTAGGCAGATGGGTGTAGTCTGTATAAGAAACGTAGTGAGCAAGCCAGTAAGCACAGTTCTATTGATTTTTGGCCTAAGCTACTGTCTTGCATTCCTGCCTTGGTTTCCCCTGATGATGGATTACCACCTGTAAATAAAACCTTTCTTCCCAAAGTTGTTATTGGTCAGTGTTTTATCCCAACAATGAGGGAAGAAAACTAATATAGTAACTCCTTCCTTGAAGTAACCCAAATAAACTTTCTGGTCCACCAAGCTAGACTCGAGAGGAAGCATTAGTTTGTCATGGTACACCACCTAGAATAAACACATTTGTTTCCCCAGGGAAAGTCACACAACACATGTACAAGTAGAGAGCACACATGCGCATATGAAACACCAGGCATTATCTGCATTACTATTCAGGGCAAGGCTCCATGTCATGTGCTGTTAGAATCTCCAAATGTGAAGAGCTTCTGAGCCCCAGAATAGCCGCAGAGGAACAAGCCCGTCGCATAAAGCAATAAACATATGTGAGTGCATTGTTATAGTAACACTGTGGGAGTGTGACCTCTTCCCTTGGTCACACACACTCTTCACATGGGACAGGAAGGCGTGTATCCATATGTTTTAGGTAGGGAAACTGAGTAAAGAAAAACAATCTACTCAAGAAAGCTCTCAATATAAGAACCTATAAAAGTCTACTCCATGGCGCTGGAGAGATTGACTCAGCGTCAAGAGCGTTAGTAGCTCTTCAGAGGATCTGGGTTCAATTTCCAGCACCCACAGGTAACTCCAGCTCCGGATCTGACATCCCCTTCTGCCTCCATAGACACTACCTGCATGTGGTGCACAGACATATAGGTAGATAAAACACCCATACTCATAAAACAATTTAAAAAGCCTACTCCAAGTAAATTCTACTTTTGAGAAGTTACATTTTATTTATTTTCATTTTCTATGAACAAGTGTTTGTCTACATGTATGCATGTGCACCATGGGAGAGCCTTGTGCTTGCAAAGGCTAGAAGAGGGTGTTCGATTCCCTGGAATTAAGTATGATGTGATAGTTTGAATGTAATTGATCCCATAAGCTCATAGGGAGTGGCACTATTAGGAGGTGTGGCCTTATTGGAGGAAATGTGTCACTGTTAAAACAGGGTTTGAGGTCTCATATGTGCTCAAGCCATGTCCAGTGTCTCAGTTCACTTCCTTTTGCTTTTGGATCAAGATGTAGAACTCTCAGCTCCTTCTCCAGCACCATGTCTGCCTGCATGCTGCCATATCCCACTATGATAATGGACTGAACCTCTGAACTCTGAGCCACCCCAATTAAATGTTTCCCTTTGTAAGAGTTGCCATGGTTGTGGTGTGTCTTTATAGCAATAAAAACCCTAAGACAGAAGTTGGTTCCAGGGGCTAAGGTATTGCTGTGATAGGCCTGATAATGCTTTTATTTGAAAGAATACAGAGCATAGGACTGTTGATTAGAAAAGCAGGTGAGTGTTTTAAGTGCAGTTTAATGGGCCATACTGGAAGGAACATGGGAAAGTGGTGCTGAGTGTGAGTTGATGAACTGCAGGGACCCAGCTCAAGATATTTCAGAGGAGAATAATATTAATATATGGAGAATTATATTAATACATGGCCTAGAGATCATTCTTATGTATTTGGTGAAGAATGTGGCAGCTTTTTGCTTTTGTCCAAAGAGTGCCTGAGGCAAAAGTGAAGAGTTTTAGATTAATTACATTGATAGAGGAAATCTCAAAACAGCCTAGCATAGACTCTGTCATGTGGTTATTAGTGGTAACATTCTAATGAAGATTTATAATAAAAAGGATCAAGCTGAGTTGTGGATATATTTTATATTTAATAAAAATCAGCCTGCAATATCAGAGAACAAAATCACAGTCAAGCCCTGAAGGTCAGAGTGTGGTAACTTATGCCTTTAATCCCAGCACAGGGATGACAAAGTAGTGGTGTCTCATGACTTCAATCCCATCACTCAGGAGACAGAGATCTTTCTGGATTTCTGTAAGTTGAAGGCCTAACAACCAAACAGTAGTAGCTCACACCTTTAATCCTAACTCTAGGATTATGATGCAGAGTTGAACCCAGAAACAACTGGGCGGGGAAGATATTTAAGGTAGGCATAGGCAGATATTCAATCATTCTGTAGGAGTGACCAGTCAGGGAGAGGACTCTTGAAGATAGCATCTACCAGAAGTTGGCTGGTGAGAATTGACTGTGGTCTATTTTCTCTCTCTGATATTCCAGCTTTTCCCCAATATCTGGCTCTTGGTTTTCATTAAATACCAATTAGAATTCATGCAGTACTGAGCAAATAAAAATACAAAATGTGGGGGGCTGGAGAGATGGCTCAGTGGTTAAGAGCACCATCTGCTCTTCCAGAGGACCCGGGTTCAATTCCCAGCACCCACATGGCAGCTAACAACTGTCTGTAGTTCTAGTTCCCAGTTCCAGGCAAACACCAAGGCAAATAAATAAATAAATAAAGTTTAAAAAAAAATACAAAATGTGCAAATTGAGAAAAAGAGCAGCAGGAAGTGGAATGGAACTAAGTCCTGTTTATCAAGGAGATAAACAGATTCAGAAACCAAATATAGGGAGTAGTGATCTTAGGGCAAGATCCCACCAGTTTAGCTTCCAACTTGTGAAAAGGAATTAAAGAAAAGTTTAGGGTGTGGTGGCTCACACCTTTGATCCCAGTGCTCAGAAGGCAGAGGCTCCAGAGATCTGGGTTTGAGGCCAGCCTGGTCTACAGGTGAGGTTAAGACAGCCACCCTTAGATGGTAAAGGAAAACAGAGCTGGTCAAAATGTGATTGAGAGAGGGGGCCACGTTCTCGCAGAACTTGGCAGCTTCACCCACCATTCTGGCTTTATGGATAGAAGAAAGGGGTAATGGAATATTCCTTCATCATTCTTCAGTAACTAAGGACAGCTGCTGAGGCCAGGCATATGTCAGGGATGTCCCTGAACAGAGGTCTAGAAAGGCCATTGTGTGAAGCTGTGACGTTGAAGCCTGGATTGCTTTGGAGACCTTAAGATGTTGGAGATGCCAGAACTATGGGATACCCACCAAGGAGATCTGCTAACAGGGAGTGGGACCAGCCAGAGAGAGAAGCGTGTTGCAGTCAGCAGAGCTGGAAAGAGTTGGAGATCTAAAGAACACTTTGATATCAGACATGGAGATGTGGAGTTTGGAGTTCGCCCAGTTGGATTTGGTTTTGGTTTGGTCTAGTATTTCCTTACTATGTTCCCTTCCCTGGGTTTTGGAGTGATAATGTATATCTTATGTCATTATATGTTGGAAGTATAAGATGTTTTTTTATTTTGACTTTATAGATTACATTTGAGAGATTACATGAATCTCGGAAGAGACTTTGAACTTTGGACTTTAAAACATTGTTGAGACTATGATGGACTACGGAGACTTTTGAAATGGGATTAAATGCATTTTGCATTATGATATTGTTACAAGCTTATGGGGGTCAGCAAGAGGAAATTGGTAGTTTGAATGTAATTGACCCCATAAGCTCATAGGAAGTGTCACTATTAGGAGGTGTGGCTTTGTCGGAGTAGGTGTGGCCTTGTTGGAGGAGTGTGTCACTGTAGAGGCAGGTTTGAGGTCTCATATATGCTCAAGCCATGCCCAGTGTCTCAGTTCACTTCCTATTGCCTTTAGATCAAGATGTAAATTCTCAGCTCCTTCTCCAGCATCATGTCGGCCTGCATGCCGCCATATCCCACTATGATGATAATGTAACTGTGAGCAGCCACCCAATTAAATGTTTTCCTCTTTAAGAGTTGCTGTGGTCATGGTGTCTCTTCACAGCAATAGAACCCCTAACTAAGCCATGGAGTTACAGACAGATGTGAGCTGCCACGTAGCTGCTGGGAACCCCATCCAGGTCCTCTGCAATAGCAGCCAGTGCTTTTAAACACTGAGCCATTTTTTTTTCCAGTCTCTATTCCAAAGAAACTAGAATGGAGATCAACATACCATTTAGTAAACACTTCCCAGAGACCACATTGTCTCCTAAAATCAGAATAAACTTTAAGGAGAAGGCAGCTTCCTGGAAATGCTCATGGTGTCTACTCATGAGCACCTGCTATGTTCCAAGTATGGTGATAACAGGTACCCAGCCATAATTCTCATGGCAAGCACCATTACCCTTCTCTCTCAAATATGGTCAGTGGCCCTCAGAGGGGGCATGGAACTGGATCAACATCACACAGCCAGGAACTGGGCAGCAAAGAGGCTGGAGTCAGTGACTCTATGCATTTCTCCCATTCTTAGAAATCTGTGATTTTTTATTTATTTTTTTTTTTTTTGAGCTGAAGGAAGAGATGGGGGATAAGGAAAGAGGAGATGGATGAAGAGATGGGAGAGGGAAGGCAGGGCTGGAAGAGAAGCTAAAAGAGATGCAGAGGGACATGGCAAGGGAGGACAAGGAGTATGCTTGAGGGGACCCTTCCCCAGAGGACATTTAAGCACCACAAACAGCTGTTGCCCCAGCTGTGCATCCCCCCACCCAAAGTGGGTGACTAGAGGGTAGGAAGCTATTCTTTCCTTCTTAGCAGTCTTCACAGCTACCCTGAACACACAGAGACAGGACTGCTTGCCAAGAGTGGGCTACATGGGGTCCATACCCAGAAGGGCAGAGGCACTGGAGGTCTGGCAACTGACCAGAGAAAGTATAATCCCTCCAGGATTGAAGTGGGCAGGTCTGGGTTCTCCTACCTGCTACCCACAATGCTAATTTGCTTTCTGGCCTCTAGAAACTAATTTTTCTGGGCTTTTGTATATTATTAAAACTTCTCTTTTGTTTAAAGTATTAAACAGGAAAGAAAGAAATCCTATCTGATTCCTAAGATTACTGAGGAAGGGCCTATGAATGAGGACCACTTAGCCCTGCCCCAGCTCTCTCCAGTTTTTCCTTGTTAACCATCCGCAGCTGTCTACACACTCTCTCATCCCTGAGCAGACCTGAGAAGATTCTGCAGAGGGATCCCAGCCAAGGGCCCACAACAGTAGCCAAAGAAGTTGTAAACACATACCCATTCCCCGTGGATTCTGAGTCCCCCAAACTCAGAGACCTGAATCTACCTATCTTGGGATACCCTACTTTGATAGGAAGCTGGCCCTGAGCCATAACTGGGGGGGAATGGACAGCCATTTCCACCATAATCTTGTCTTATCTCAACACGCTTCATCAAGCTTCCTGTTTGGCACTGAGCCCTTCTGCTTCCCATCACTCCTTTTGTGTGGCCAACAAGCCATCTTGGCTACCTGCCCACTTTGGCCTTGACCCAGGGTCTAAAACTTCCCTTTGCTTTTCATTAACATGTCCTCAAGCTTCTCCCCCAATCTCTTGCCTCTTGGTCTGGCCCCCAGTTCCCTACCCCACACTGCAGATCTCACCACAGCAAACAGTTCCAACTAGGTTCTAACAACTGACTTCAATCTGTAAAGAGATGCCTGCCAGCATTCTCTGATTCATGTGGACTCTCCTGTCCCTCCCGTCTTTCATGCAATTAGTCCTTCTTCTGACTACACAAGGCCCAAGACTGACCTCATGACATCCTTCCTCATTTCACCCTAGTCGTGCATGGCAGAAGGCAGGGCCCACCTACCATCACTACTAACTTCCTTACACACACACACACAGAGTGAGAGAGAGAGAGAGAGAGAGCGCATTGGAGTCGGGGAATTATAGCAGACAGCAGCACACAAGTCGACACGCAGGCCCCACAAAGGTGTGACTGACCGCACAAGCACACATATGTGTCTTGAAATCCCAGGACTATTTTTTCTTCTTCTCATCCATATCTTCTCACACTATCCCCACAGCTCCACTTCTTCCTTTGCAGGAAGAAACTGCTCTCTTGCCTGACTGCAGCCTCTTTCTCTTCCACAGTCTCTCGATAGTGAGCTTCCGGCTCTGCAAGGTGAACAAGGAGGGCAGTAACGCCTGCCTTCTCTTCTAGAGCCACATGCAGGAAGCGAGGATGCCGATCTGACTAGCTGAGTCCAGGGACATGGCAGAGGACCTTTGCTCTGTGATGCCAGTGCTCCCAGGCTGCTCAGTGCCAGTGCTCCCAGGCTGCCCAGAGTCAGTGCTCCCAGGCTGCCCAGAGTCAGTGCTCCCAGGCTGCCCAGTGCCAGTGCTCCCAGGCTGCCCAGAGCCACTGCTCCCAGGCTGCCCAGAGCCAGTGCTCCCAGGCTGCCCAGTGCCAATGCTCCCAGGCTGCCCAGTACCAGTTCTCCCAAGCAGTTCTGGCATCAGCAGTTAGTACTTTAGTATGGCCAGCCCAACCTCTCACTTGAGGGTAGACATTAGATGGTCTCACAGTGAGAAACAACAGGGTACACTTGCAAATATGTTTACTAACTAGTACCTGGTCCAAAACCAAGGGAGGACTAGCTAGGGATAAAGATTCGTTCTAACTAGAGGCATCAATCAAACAAACCCAGACTCAGCTAGAACCTGGAGGCCCAGAGACATAAGATGCCTCATCTGTCCTCAGTGTTCTCTAAGCAGCATAGCTCATCTTAGGAGGTGGTGACTCTAATAATGGATGTATGGGGACATGCCACAAGACGAATGTACCATTTCAGTGGGACATGGCAGTAATAACAACCATGAAAATAATAACAACTGTCATAAAAACCGATAAGCTCACATTGTCTGGGAAATGCATTTATGTGGAACAACTCATTTTTCCAGCAGGCTGGGGAGATGAGACGTGATGGGATTATGATTTTTCTAGTGCTTTTATTGGAGCCCAGGGAGGTGTTCAGGTAATCTCCAGCTGTGTTAGGAGGGGCCTGCTTTCACCTTCCACAGCTGTGTTCACTGTGCCTCCCACATGCCAGTCCCCAGCCCCCAGGCTTACCTTCTCGTCCTGCATCCTCTGCCTGGATCTCCACTTTCACTGTGTCCCCCCAGATGGGCACTCTGGTGGGTTCTGAGGTCACAGAGGTCACTGCTTTGGGGCTGTGAGTGGTGGCATCCTTTGATGTGGTTTGTCTGGGAATGAGAGCAGGTGAGTCAGAGGGAGGAGCCTGCTTGTTGGGACCCCTTCCGAGGCCCCATTGTTCTGAAAGGGTAGACAGAAAGTGGGCATATCTCCCCATATAGACACTCATGTCATCTGTGGGTACCAGGCTTCTCTACTCAGCCGTCCTGTTTGGTGACTCCACCATCTTGCTGGCCACTGCTGAGACCTTTGCTTAGATGCAGGAGCCGGAAGCTCAGAGTGAAAGCAGGGCAGATGTCATTCCCATATGATTTCCTGCTCCTTGCCAAAGAGGGCTCCTGGCAGGCGCCTGTGTGCAGGAACCCCATCTGGACCCTCTTCTCTGGAGGTCTGTTCAATGGGAGATTGAACTGGGTAAAGCCGGCCCTGGGCCACCCACTTAAGCTGTTCTCTCCTGGCTTTCATTTCTCTAAGTGTGTGGCCCTGAGTTCCAGGCTGGCCCAGGTGCGTGAGTTCTGAGCCCTTTCAGTGGGGCATACTATTTCTCTACTCACAGAACCCTGGGGTAGACACTGGGTGCTGGGCATAGGGCAGAAGGGAGAGCTTTGTTACCCTTGAGCATTCAGGCTCTCAGGGGCAGCCTGAGCGAGTGAGGCCCATAGGTGTGGGAGATGAGTATCCCTGAGATCCAGGGCCCTTAGATATCTCAGTGAAAGAGTTAATATTCTTACGTTATTTTCAGGCTGTAAATAGTGCTGCTACACTGACTGCCACAATTATGGATGAGCAGTCCCTGACCCAGCCTGTAGGAGGGGAGCTACATCACACACCCAGCAGGGGAGGTCTGGTGCATCCCCCCCTGTTATGCCTTTGTTCTTAGTCTGTGATCATGGCTGACGGAGGGGTGTCACATGAACTCTTCCTTACGTTCTGTACTTCTGTTCTCTTAATAGCTGCACCTGCAAAGCCAGACACTTCAGAGTTCCCCGGCTTTGCCGACAGTCCATCACAATGATGTAAATGCACAGAGATACCTTAGCTTCCTGTACTAGGGCTCTGCACTTCTGAGAGAGTCAGAGGAAGACAAATGTGGGTGAACTAAGGACAGGCAGGAAGGGAAGAAGGCCTTCCTCCTCCATGTCACACATCACAAACCTGCCCCCACACAGGCTCATCCTTGGGGGCCTCTTAGGGATTTTCAAGTGACTCCATGTGCATAGAAAATATAAAACCAAAGGTGTGAAATACCGGTAATGGAACTGAGATCAGAACCCACGGCCGTCCCTTGACGGCCCATCTTGTCCCTCTAGCTCCCGTCCACTCCTATTTGAGCTCCAGAAATTTTGCAGGAACAAGTCAAGAGTTAAAAGGTGCAGGAAGTTAGACTGAGCTTTCCCTTAGGACCGGAAAGAGTTAAGCCCCCCCCCCAAAGCCTAGTCAAGAGATGGTCAGGATAGGTGAAAGGAAGCTGGGGTAGAGAGGCCCTGGGGAGAAGGGGGGGCAGAGGAAGCTTTTAGCAGGTGGGGGGGGGCTGACAGGGTAATGGCTTTTCCTGGCACAGCTGACTGACTCCTCTGGGCCTTGATAGAATCTAGAACTGGGGTTGGGGGTGGGGAGAGAGCTCTGGTTCCTTCCAGATGGGAAGTAGGGGACCAGTTGACTCCTGACTCCCAATCCTGCATCGTGATGTTGGCAGCTGGCTCTGAGGGAGCTCAGGGGCCCTCTCAGGGCCTACATCCCTTTCAGCTGTCTACAAGGCTTTAAGCTCCTTCCTCCACAGGCCTGCCCTTGCTATACCCAGCAGCTCCTAGGAGCTAAAGGAACTGGTGCCCATTTTCTTGGGGCTCAGACCTAGTGCAGTCTCAGCAGGATGGGGCTGGGGTTGGGTGCCCAGGAGGGGTGCTGCTACTGGCCTTGGGACCCAAGCTATAGGAAAATGTAACACCCCTCCCAAGGACTACACTTTCCCCAGGTACACGGGTGTGTGTGACAAGCTGCAGGCCTCTAAGCCTCCGTTACCTGAAGCTCCTACCCCAGTTTGGTGTGAGGGCCCAAGTTCAAGCACAGTCGTGAGTGGGAGGGAATGAGAAGCTTCTTGCTTTTGGAGTTTTCATTTAGTTTTTTCCTTCAAGGTCATGACTAAGGGAAAAAGCAGTGCCTGCCTCCCAGCTACTGCTACGGGGTGGAGAGGAAACTCAGCAGACATGGATGGAAGCTGAGAGAGCACACCCCGACACGAGAGAGAGAGAGAGAGAGAGAGAGAGAGAGAGAGAGAGAGAGAGGTGCACATACACGTTTCAGTGTGTATACCCCACTATACTATTCTTTCCCTCCCCCCAGTGTGCGTCTGTGCATGTGTGTGCATGTATGTCTGAGTATGCACATGTATATGGAGGCTAAAGTTGGCTGTAGGTATCTGCCTCTAACTCCATCTATTTTGAGATGGGATTTCTCAAAAAAGATCTGGCTAGACTAGCTAGCCAACAAGACCTGGGCATCCTCCTGTCTCTGCACCCCCAGCACTGGCGGCATGGCTTTTTACATGGGTACTGGGGCTTGATCTGAACTCGGGTCTGCACGCTTGCTCAGCTTTCCTGATGAGCCATCTCTCTGGTGCCCTTCACCCTCTCCATGCCTGTCCTTACACCCCCGGCTCTGCTGTCTTGCAGCCCCATCTGAGCCCATCTGCCCCATTTGCCCAGTCCCGGGACAGCCCACCAGGAAAGCAAAGCAAACGAAAGGGCTCCAAATCAGTCTGTTCTGGTTGCTAGAGTCCTAGAGAGCTCTCAGGATGAGGAGGGACCAAAGCAATGTTTCCAGAAACACCGGGAGGGAGGCCCTCTAGCAGGCATTGAGAAAGATAAATGAAGGACAGATCTTTAGACGGGTGCGTGGCAGACAGAAGGTCCTGCTAGCCTTCCAAGTGCTCCGCTGTGACCCTGCTGATGGCTCTCCTGAAGAACTCAGAGGGAGGTGGGAAAACAGGCTCAGACTAGGGGTTCTTGAGGTTGGCTGCCAGGTGTGTGCTTGGCAACCCCTACCCCCCACCCAGCTGCCATCCACCAGGCTCCTTCAAGTCAGCCCCTGAGCCAAGGACACCAAGTTCTCATCCTCTAGGAGACAAGTGGCAGCCAGATTCCCAGGCCCCAAGTCTGTCAATCCTCCGAAACAGGGGTAGGAGCTACAGGGCTAGCCTCTGCAAAGTGGGTCAGTGGCTGCATTCTGTCTTTACCACCGCCAGCAAGGGAAGGTGTCTGGAGGAGGCAAGGGTCACAGAGATGTCCACAGGAAAAGGATCCTTTCCACAGGGAAGGTTTTGCAGACTTGGAGGAGGTCAGGAGCTGGCTCATGGCAAGTCACTGGAGAGGCAGGTGTGGACAATCAGGCTCTTGGGCCTCCTGAGTCTTTTCTGGAGTTCTCTTTGTTTTAGGTCATCTTCAGGGTCTGCTGAGGTCACATAAAGGAAGTGAAAGCCCTGACTACTCTGGCCTTGGTGGAACCGCTGGGCAAGAAGCTGAGTCTGGGGAATCATTAAAGAGGAGAGGAGCTGACCTGAGGCAGGCAGAGTCCAATCCAAAGCCCCTTCTCAACCCTCTCACATTTCAGACCCAGCTCAACAGTCACACCCTCATTTCATGCATCCCTTCTCTGGTTCCAATGCTGTTCAAGGCCTTGTGGGCTCCAGGCTAACCAGTTTGTCACTTAGAGCATAAATGGAGCTGTTATCTTCTTCAAAGAGGTGGGCACCTATCTTGAGTTTCGTTGATTAATTACAGACTAAGGAACCATTGGTAATTGCTGATGGTATTACAACACACCTGGTGGGCCTCTGCGCTGGCTGGTTTTTGTCAACTTGTCATAAACTTAGATATACCTGGGAAGAGGGAATCTTAATCAAGGAATCTCCTCCATCAGATTGGTCTATGGAGCACTTTCTTGATTGCTAACTGATGTAGGAAGGCCCAGCCTACTGTGGGCAGTGTCTTCCTTGGGAGGTGGGCCTGGGTTATATAAGACATGTATCCAATCAAGCCAGAGAGAGCAAGCCAGTAAGAAGCATTCTTTCCTTGGTTTCTGCTTTAAGCGCTTGTCTTGAATCCCTGCTTTGGCTTCCCTCATGATGGACTGTAACCTGTAAGCTGAGATAAACCTTCTCCAAGTTGCCTTTGTCATAGCTGACTCTGGAGCCAGGAAAATATAAGCTGAGAAAAGTAACTCTGCCATCTATAGAAAGAGCCTGAGCAAGCTTTGGAAACAGAAAGGAAGTTCGGTTAAGTGAAAGCTCTTTAAAGTTCAGGATGGATATAGTGATGATCCCTGTATGACCATACTTGGGAGGAGCCTGGTCTATGTAACAAGTTCTAGGCCACCCAGGGCTCTACAGTAAGACCCCATCTTAAAAAGCCAAAAAACAAAAATGAGACTTTGGCTCTCCACCTCATCCCTCTCCACTTCAGTTGTTCTTAGGGAAACTGTGCATAGGGGTGGGGATGTCATCTTTTTCAGAACTCAGTCAGCTGGGTGAATCATCCCATATGGTTCAAGAGGGACTGTGATTCACAGAACTCAATGTCTGGGGTAAATTTATAGTCAATCCTGTATACTGGGCATTGTCACATCCTCTCTCTTCTGGAAAGGGAAATTCCCTGTTTCCCTAACATGGTCTCTGAGGCTGGGGACAGCACTGGACCAAAGACAGCGTGCTGCCTGCCTCACCTGCAAGCCTTGGGGGCATCTCCCCTGGGCCATCATTGGTGAGGCTCTCAGAAGTCATCTTCTTAGGATAGGGAGGCACCAAAGTTTTGTGTGGGCAAATGACAGTCCCTGTGACAAGCTGTGGGTCTGAGTGAGACCACTTTAGAAGTTCTCATGTTTGAGCCTCTTAATAGACCAGTCATTGGCCATCCATTCTTCTAGCATTTCCTTGCCTCTGTAAGCAGTCTTAGCACAGGAGGTATTCAGGCCAGACACTGAGATGAACTTCCCAGCCTCAGAATTCTTCCTAAATATTCAGATTTATTATTCCTAGCTCTAAGGTCTGGGATATCTCCTTGCCCAAATGCTGGAGACTGGAGTGTGGTCAGATGTTCTCTGGGAAGACTGTGGCCAGAGAACAAAGAAATGGGGAGTGTTACCTTCCCAGATCCTTCTTCCCATGTCCGCTACTGACTTCAGGAGCATGGGCCTAATTGGCCACATCAGGTGTTCATATCTCCAGCCTGGATTAGTGGGGTCCTAACTTAGTGTGAAAGAGGACAAGAGATGGTTGTGGAAAGGCACATGGAAGTTGGCTCTCTTCCTGAAGCTGTGCTGGGCACCCTTGGCTCAGATGCAGGGACCCTGCCTACACTGCATCAACTCCTAGCTCTCCCCTGGAAGCAGGAGACAAGCTCAGATTCCAAGGGCTGTCCCAGTAGACTATCTTTAAAGATGAGGAAGCAAAGTCTGGCTTTAGGGACTGGACCTCTTCAGGGCTCCATCCCAGATCCCGGCCTCTCTGTTCTTACAAGGCCTCATAGCTGGATCTTGGCTCTGGTTTTGCTAGGCACACGGACCATCAGAGTCCCCAGCCATAGTTCTGAGCTAGTCTTTGGACCAAACTCCTCCCAGAGCACAGTCCTCAGGTCTTAAGAAGCCTGGGAAGACTGGGTCACATCTACTGACCCCTTCCTCATCCCCTTAGTCCCTGCCTATGAGGAACAGGAGAGGATTTTTAACCTTTTTTTTTTTTTTTATCCAGAGATAAATCCTCCAGCTTTCTGGGGGTTCTAGGCTGGTCCCACTGAAGGCCAGAGGTGTGGATGGGGTTCAGGTACACAGTTGTTGATCGGAGTCTTGGCTCCTGACTCTATTGCTATAGATCCAGACTTGTTCCTTAAACATTCCTCCACTAATGGTGCCTTGTAGCTAATGGTACCAGATAGGGTGAGGCAGCTCTGTCTACACGTCCATTCATAGGGCTGAAGGAAGGGCTTCTGGGGCTTCCGGAGTACAGCAGGATGAGGGTGCCTGGGTCGGAAGAGGCTCTGAGGAGAGAAGGGGATGCACAAAGGAGTCCACAAAGAATCTGGAAGCAGCATTTGCAGGTGTGGAGACTAGAGGAACGGCTAGAGGCTGGGAAGGGAGTCTGGCCATCCCGGAAATGAGAAAAGGGAGGCCTCAGGAAGAGGCGATGCCTGCTCACACAAGCCAAAGGGACAGTGCCAGGGGAAGTCACTCTTCAAGGAGATGACTAGCCAGCAAAGCTGGATGTGGCACTGAGTCTGAGTGGGTGGGAGGGGAGTGTTATGAGGGGCCACTGCAGGTTCTAGCTGGCCAGGGCTGTTTGACCTGCACTGCAAGCTCTGGATTTCACACAGAAATCTAGATTTCAAGACCATAGACAAACCCCAATTTCCCCAAATCAGAAATCAGTAGGCAATTGTTGGGAGAGAGGGGTGCGCTGAGTGAGCCGGGGTCTTGGCTTTGCCAGGCTCTGGTACACCCTATTACATCACATACAAATGACCTCAGGATTATGTCATAGGTCTGGCCCGGAAGGTGTGAATTTTGGCATTGTTAGTGGAGCGCCTTCTCATGGAAGCCGTGTGGCTGGGTGGAGGGTGACGGAAGGCAGGGACAGGTGGAGCTGAGCTGAGACTCCAAAGCCCCTGCCAGGTGGCATCCCTCTGTCTTTGCTATGCACTACAACATGAGGCACCTGTTTCTGAGCCCACAGATGGGACAGATGGGAGTCATGCAAAGTTTAGAGGGAAGCCCACGCTCCCAGCTGCCCATGGTGTCCGGGGAGGAAGCACGGTAGAGCTCTGCACATGCTCAGTAGAAAGCTCCGAGCCTATGCCTCATGCACCATGGACTCCTGAAAGATACCTCTCTGCCCTGGTTCCTGCCCTCTTCCCAAGCATGCTTGCTTCTGTCAGGCAGCATTGCCCTCCAGGATGTTTCTCAGGAGTCTGGTGTCTAGAGAAAGCTCATACTGCCAGCGACCGAATGTTCCTTTCAGAATGAGACCTCAGGGACCTTGTGCTGGGCTAATGGGGGAACATCTGGAAAGACTGTAGTGTCCAAGGCAAGTCCTACTTTGAGGACTGACACCAGCTGTGTTTACAGCTCCGGGACACAGGGAGGTTCTCACAGAACAAAAATCTGGAGGATCTGAGTGAAACCATATGGAGCACATGTGGGCAGGAAGTCTGGCTACAGGATTGGAGCCTTACAGGATGATGGAGTCCCAGGGTCCACCCAGTACTGGTCTCCAGCCTTGTCTCTCCCTAGGGGTATCCTTTTGGAAGACAAGGGTCCTTGATCTCTACTAGAGTCAGTGGTCAGATGGAGATTATTATCGTATTCTGCTCGGCTCCACAGCCAGCCAATCACCTCAGTCTAGTCCTTCACTCTCCAGGGCGTTAGCCTTCTTGGCTACTTCAGGGAGACAATGTCACTTCCCTCCCAGGTTTCCGCTGTTAGGAGTGTAGAGGGAACTGGATTGCTGGTGAGCTTAATACAGGACAAAGTTATACCTAGGGGCCACTTTCTTCCTGGAACTGTCCCTCAAGTATGGTCACTATTGGTGCTAGTTTGGTCCTGAGGCAGGGGTCACCTATGAGTCATCCTAGACTTCTGTCTTCTCATTCAGACTCTTGTCCTTTATTGCCCCTTGGCTACTGGTGGAGCAGGTAGGTCCAGAGCACAGGCTGGGTCTCCAGGCTGGTCACTGTATCTCTTTGGAAAACTGTTAGGGTCTTGATGCCCACATTCCTCTTCCAAGAGGGGAAACTATTGCATAAAAAATCAGCTTTGCTGGGAGATAGAAAGAACTTTGGATTTTGGGGATCCTGGATTCTTGCTTGGGAATGTATTTGCTGTGTGACCTCAAGGATTTTAGAAATGCTCTGAGTTGCAAGATATCCATATGTAAAATGAGGTCTGAAACCTACACTCTCTCTGGGCACATTTGCCTTGAACATGTGGTTCTTTAACTCACTCTTACTGGAACCTTTACCGTCTACTTCCAGTGTCCTTTCCAACTAGTCACAAGGGACAGAGCCATCTGTGACCAAGATCTGGTGCTCAGTTTGGACCAGGGTCATGGCTTATTCCTGACTATGACTGTCTAACCCTAACCTGTCTCTCACCCCCAGATCAGCTATGCCAGGCCTGGCCACATGCACAGAGGAACCACCCAGGCTGGCTCTGCCTCACTCATTAGCTCAGGGCAGCAGGCAGCCAAGGCAACAGCTGCCAGCACTGGCAATCCTCCCCCAGACTTTGGCCAGGGGTCAGAATCCACAGGCCATCTCTTGATGCTCCCCTATCTGGCCCACTGGGGTACTCCCACCTGTCAGGACCATTGCCTTCCTGGGCCCTACTGGGCTGTGACTGACAGGTTTCTCTGTGCCAGGCTGGGAGATAGGTATTGGACACTGGACAAGTTAGAGGAGACATGGGGCCTGGGCACTGGCCCAGCAGATCTGGGTGTGTAGTCTGCCTTGTGCAATACAGCTAGGACTCTAAAGAACAGACAGTTTCCCAGGCTAGAGAGCCAGCCAGCCTATCATACTTGTACCAACGAAGAGGCCAGCACTTATATCCTGGTCCATGGAAAGACTGAGACTTCAAAAACCAGGGACTGGTTGGCAGTCACATTGGAAGGCAGGGGCGGGGGGCCAGACTCTGGGCCTTCCTGACCCTGGTTTGACTTCTTTCTATTGCCCTGTGACCTTTTTCCTGGTGGGTTTTATGTACCCAGTGTGAGTGCTGGCTGAGGACTCTTTACCCTGTGTTTTGCATTTTGCACTGGACCTGCCAGCAATATCCATTGCGTGATTACCATCTTTAAGGCTCTTCAAGCATTCCCACATGAGACATTCAGGCATACAGAGGTGAAGCAACTTCATCAAAGTCACACAGAATGTGAGAACAGCTTAACAGCCATCAATCAGTCCATCCATCCATCCATCCAGCAATGACTAGCTTCCAGCTCCCTACATTCCATAGGAACTGTAATGGGGAAAGATCAGTGAACAAGAGACCTTGTGGTTGCTCTTGGAATCAGTGGGATCTGATGAACAGGAAGTAAACAAGTACATAAAGGCAAAGCTTTATCACTGTGGAAGTCTATAGTACTGTGGAGGTATACAATGGGAGATGCTGGCCTGGGAGATCAGGGTTCTCTGCTCGTAGGAGGTGAATTTGGAAGAGGGGTGAAAAAGCTTGAGAATTCCCTTTATGTCTGGAGCAAAGACAGAACGGGGGGTCACGCTGCTGGGAAGCTGGAAGAGCTAACAAGTAGAGACTCAGCCTTGCTGGGCCTGGAGTTCCCTTCATCCTGGAAACAGTAGGAAGCCATGGGGTTGATTTGGTACTTTGAGGCCACAGTAGCAAAGGGAAATTTGCCTTATGGTCAAGCAGCAAGATTGGATGTACCTAGAGCAGGTGAGAAAACACCATAGCAACCTACTAGCTGGTGGAGAGACAGGGCCAAATGTAAAAGATAGGGAGCCTTGGTGCTCTTAGACTGAGATCAGATGGGATGGGATTCCTGATGCTAAGATGGGCACAAGATGACATGGAGAATATTAGGAATATGTAGCCTTGGAGGAAACCAAGGTGGGTCAACATTTAATGCTGTGTAGGAGCCATGAGGAGCAAGGCCAGAGAGGAAGTGGGACTAGGGAACCTTGGAAGCCAAGAGAAGAAAGTCTCTGAGGACAGGGAGACCACACAAATGAGCTGCCCTGGGATGGAGTTGAGGTACAGTGCCCGCAAGGGACTCAGGAAAGAATTGTTGCTATGGCATAGTGAGTGGGATTGGAAGGGGCTTGAATAGAGATTTGCAGAACCATGGAACAAACCACTGTACCTTTAGGCTAGATAGCTGTGGTAACGGGACTGGCTGAGGATAGTGTCTACAGAGGGGTGACGTGGCCTGAACCCTTTGCAGCTCCTGCTAATGGAACAGATGCCTTACCCTGCCACCTCAGGTATAAATCTGTCTGCTGGGAAAACAATAATGTCAAAGGCGACAGAAAGAGTTTAAAACAAGGACCCTAGGATCCCCACCCTGAAGTAGGCCATCATGGACAGGCAGAGCGCAGTAATCTAAACTGGACGCTAGACTCAGGACACCAGAAAACACAGTAAAATTGCTTGGAATAAGTAGTTACATATGCATATATATATGTGTTCTGGCCTTATTGAGGTATAATTGAAAAGTAAAATATTTTTAAAAAGTAAAATATGTGTGTGTGTGTGTGTGTGTGTGTGTGTGTGTACAAGAAGTGCATAGCAGGACTTGACTTTGACACACTTACCTACTATGAATGATAGCATGTAATCTGGTATCCACCCCTTCACAGTTATCATTTTGTATGTATGTGGTAGGAATGCTTAAGACTCACCACATTTAAAATCTACAATATAATGTTAACTACAATTGCCATATTGAATAGTAGATTTCCAAATGTTTTCACCTTATAAATGGATGTTAGGACTCTCCGACTGACATCTATTTTCTCTATCTCTAGGCCTTGGCACTACTTATTCTTTTGCTCTCTATTCTGTGAGTTCAACGAGATTCCACACTAAAAGAAATAATGTGGTATTGTCTTTTTATGCTTATTTCACTTAGCATTGTGTCTTTCATTTTAGGGAAAGTTATATATGATGTGTGTGTGTGTGTGTGTGTGTGTGTATATGATTTGTTGATGGGTAGATGTTTAAGTTCATTCTCTATCTTCATGTGATAATGCTATAACAATACATTGATGCAGACATTGCTTCATGATGCTGACTTTATTTCCTTTGGATATGTATATAGATGTAGAATTGATAGGTCTATAGTAATATTATTTTTAATGTTTGAGGAACTTCCACAGTGTTTCCCACAGAATGAGTTTGCATTTCTAGCCATAGTGTAAAGAGATTTTCTTCTTCCCACACCCTCACCAATATTTGTCATTTTTATTGAATTAATTAATTTTGTAAACCTTAGTGTTCACGGGATGGAGTGGCACATATGCCGTGGTGTATGTATGGTCAGGAAACAACCTGTAGGACTCAGTTCTCTCTATACATGGGTTCCAAGATTGAACTCAGGCTGTCAGGTTTGGTGACAGATACTTTTCCCTTCCAAGTCTCAAATGTCCCAATGCTGGCTAATTGTCACTCTGATAACAGCCAACATAACAGATATGGGTGGAGTGGCCTTCAAGTTCTGATTTAGATATCTGTGGTTACTGTAGTGTTGAGCACCTTTTGCTATACCTGTCACTCAATTGTATGCTTCTTTTTTTTTTTTTTAAACAGTTTCATGCAGTGTGGGCTAGACATGAATTCACTAGGTAGTCAAGGATGATGACCTTGAACTTCCAATCTTCCTCAGTGGCCTAGTATTAACATTACAGGTGTATATTATCATGCTAGGTTTATGTGGTACTGGGGATCAAATCTTTTTTTTTTTTTTTAAACTTTTATTTATTTATTTGCCTTGGTGTTTGCCTGGAACTGGAACTACAGACAGTTGTTAGCTGCCATGTGGGTGCTGGGAATCGAACCCGGGTCCTCTGGAAGAGCAGACGGTGCTCTTAACCGCTGAGCCATCTCTCCAGCCCCCTCAAATCTTAAGCTTGGTATATGTTAGGCAAGCACTCTACCATGGAGCTATACTTTCAGCCCTCTTTGTCTGTTTTAATTTTTTTTTTTTAGTTATTGTTGTTAGTTTGCTTTGAGATGGGGGTCTCACTGTGTATCCCTGGCTGTCCTGGAGCTCCCTGAGATCTGCTTGCCTCTGCCTTCCTGTAGCTGGGATCAAAGGTGTGTGTTATCATAGCAGGGCCCTTTTATATCAAGTTGATTTTCTGGTACTGGGGAGTGTAAGCTTTCCATATGCTCTGTGCATTGAGTCCTCATTAGACGTGCGGTTTGCACATATTTCCGACCATTCTGCTTCCTCCAGTCAGTGGTGGTTTTCCTTTGCTGTACAGAACCTTTCAGCTTCTTGTCTCCCACTAGTTTATTTTGCTTTCATTGCTTAGACTTTTGATGTCAAATTAAAAAAAACCATATCGTTGCCAAGACCAATGTAAGGATCCTAGGGAAAACTGTTTACTTCTAGATTTTAACAGTTGCAGATTTTACATTCAAATGTTTATAATTAAAAACACACACACACACACATTGAAATATCCATGTGAGAAAAGACTGTAGTGGACTTTCCTATTGCATACTTTGTTGTTCTATCTTGTAATCAGTTCTGGGAAGACATCAGATTCTTCCTAGGATCTAGGGCCCAGCTCTAGGGCCTTGGGAATTCTCGATCTTCCCTCTGGGATTCCTACCTGGGGCTGGGGTTAGCACCGAAGCCATCTCTGGGTCCTGGCAGCTGGGCCTTCAATCCTAGAAGCCCTCCCTTCTTCTTTTCATTTGCATTTCATTAGCACCACTTGGAGTTGCTGGCAGCTCATCACGGAGCTCTGGGACCAGGCGGTAGCCTGGCACAGACCCTGCTCCGATCATGAAAAGTGGGGGGTAGGGATGCACACCTCCCGTTTTCTACCATACATGCTGTGCTGTTGGGTCAGAGGGACTAGGATGTTCTCGGCTCTTCACACACCCACCCAGGCTCATGTTCCCTAGACGGCCCTCCCTCGTGTGTTCCTATGGCAACAGGGTAACAGTGCAGGGGTCTTAGAGCAACACAGCCATCCAGCTCCCCTCCCCTCCACAGCCCAGGCTGGATTGGTGACAAACAGGGCCTCAATCTCCTGAGATGATCAGTGATAATTGGTTTATGGAAATGGCTGAGAAGCTGAGGGACACTCCCAACAGAAACCAGCCTCCCGCCAGGCCAGCTCTCTGCCACCTGTCCTTCCCTGGTTAAGAAATGAGTTGGGGGAGGGGAGGGCAAGACACTAGGCTGGAGCTGGTGGGGTTTTTTGGCAAACCAGGCAAGAGCTTCACCTGTTCTTTTCTGGCACGGCCGCTATGCCTTGTGGGAAAGGGGATGTGAGAAAGGCGGCTTGTCATCTTAGTCAAGCTTTGCATCCTTGGCCTGTGACCATGTTGGGTGCACTGTTGGAGAAATGGAGAATGAGGCTGGGGATCTGCAAGAAGCCTCCGTTCTGGGGACAGACAAGAAATGTATGTGTTGCTATTGCCAGGGGATCTACTCTGGTTGGTCTGGCTGTCTGAGGAGGAGGTGTGAGGAATGATTTGAAGGGAAAGATTTAGTGGTTGTGCACATGAGGGCTGGGGCAGGCATTCTGCAAAGGTGCAGGAGGGCAGAAGTGCCTGAAGCAGGCAGAACTGTGGAAGGTCTCACAAGTCCCTATTGTAGCCCAATGGCAATTTTCCTCCAGAGGGAAAGCTGGCTGGCTACAGTGTGGCCTCGTATGCTCTCTGAATAGCTATGAGACTGGCGAGGTGGGCAGTAGACGTGGCATGGTGAGGGTGAGATTAAAGAGCTAGAAGGCCCATGGCAGAAATGACTAGGAAGAGAGGCAAGGGCCCACAGCGGGTGACTGCAAGCAGCACAACCTCTTGCCTCCCACCCCCCCAAAAAAGCCAGGAGAGGCAGACTCTAAATCTTTCTGTGACAGGACACTAAGGAAGGACTTCAGGAAGCTGCAGGAAGATTAAACAGACTGGAAGCCATTCTCCACCCAGGCTACAGGTAACAAACAGCATTCCAGGAAAAGCCCTTCTATCTAAGGTGGGGTAGAAATGACCACTGGTAATGAGTCCATGCTCAGTTTTTCCAAGTTTGCCTTTCCAGCTCACCAGCCCATTTCTAAGTATGTATCCCTAGTTCAAGTTTTTTCACCCTAAGATAAACTGGCACTCAAATCTGCTTATAACATTTCTCCTGACCATCCTCATCCCACCCTAAGCCCAACATAGGCACTACAGACAAGGGCCTTGCCTTTGTGAGGTCTGGCCCTGCTCAGCCCTGCAGCAATTACCACACAGCAGGGGACAGGGCAGGCCTCTCATTAGCATGACATCTCTGGGTACCACAGTCCCTTCAGGAGCTCAGTTTCCAAATATTCATCATTTGGCTTCTGTTCACAGACCCAACTCCATCCCTACCCCAGTTTCTGCAGCTACTCACACCACGACATAGGGCCACGGCTCAGAGCCATCCTTGCAGGCCGGAAGGCTGGTAGCTCCGTGCAGAGTGACCAGCACTATCTCCTTATTACAGGGAGCCAGATAATTGGTGTCAGGACGTGAGTCCAGAGAGGTATCCGGGGGGTCCCCTGGTTCTTCAGGAACCTGTGGGGAGAGCTAGGATTAAGTGGACTTTTCTGATAAAAAAAAAAAAACAAAAAAAAAACCAAACTTCTCTCAACTGTCACCCATTGCCTCGACCAAACATTTGGAAGCTTTCAGCCATGTATCTGATTGCAAAACATAAATCAGGAAGAAATTTTATAAAAACTGCTGATGGTGGTGCACATTTGTAATCCCAGCCCTTAGAGGCAGGAGGACCAGAGGATCAGAGGTTCAAGATCATCTTCAGTTTCTTCAGTCTGAGACCAGCCTGCGTTACACAAACAGCAAATGGGTCAGTGAGTTGGCTCACTCTTGCTCTGTAAGCCTGATGGCCTTGAGGTGGATTCCACAAACCCATGGTGGAAAGAGAAAGCTGACTTCTAAAATAGTTTTCTTCTGATCTCCACATGCATGCTATTATGACACGCAAGCCCCTGCACGCCACACACACACACACACACACACACACACACACACACACACACAC
>PVIH01010494.1:33698-75092 GCA_004025045.1 Sigmodon hispidus | reverse complement strand
AGTAAGAAAAAATGATATCCTAAAATTCACAGGCAAATGGATGGATTTGGAGAATATCCTCCTGAGCGAAGTATCACAAACTCAGAGAGATAAGCAGGGGATGTACTCACTCATTAGTGGTCTCTAAACAAACAAACAAGAAAAAAAGCCAAACATGCCCAAGCGGCAAACCACAACCACTGAACAGCTTGGGATCAGAGACACCCTGGACTGACCCTTCAAACCCCAGTCCAACTATAGGAACATCTGACTCACTCTTGAGGGAGGGGGGACAAAACTGTATTTGGCCAGGAGTGCCAAATCCTGGCCAAATAATGCTTTGATCCAAGCATTATTGGGTCAGTGGGACCATAGGACTGTCTGCTCCCTGCCCAGGGAGGGGATGGGGAGTTGCAGAGAAGAAAAATGACCAGATGTGGTGGGAGGGGGAAGAGACCTTGAATAAGGATATACAGGGATGGAAAAAAAAATTCAGAGGGAAAGCTGAACACATAGTAAATATATGTGTAGCAATCTTATTTGCATTTCCACCCTTGATAAGCCATGCTTATGATTCTTATCCTCTGTATAGTTATTGCTAACTCTTTCGCATTTTAAATTCTTTTTACTGTTTTTTTGATAAATACAAAATAAAGAAGGAAGAAAAATAAATAAATATTTCTTATACTAGAAAAAAAAAAAGAAAAGAAAGCACACAGGAGGGAATGTTCACACTCGTGTTTCCTTAGGTTCCATAATCATGAATTTCACTGTCCAGAAAGATGCCTATGAGAATTACATGGAGAATTTAAAGCAGCTAAAAGCTCCTGGTTCAGCCCATTTTCTCCTTTTTTATAAATTTTGGTTTCAGCTACCTTTCATTCATATTTCACATCTTTAACAAACTATATTTAGGATCTCAATTTTATAGTTTTTAGAGGCATAATAAGTTTCACATGGGAAATAAAAGCTGTGAAATCTTTCTTCTCCCGGGGTGAATCGATTCACCTGTCACCTGGAACATTTTTGCAACTTGTATGAGAATCAGAATGCCAGGTTTCACTGGTGAATGAAGGTTTATGGAGTCTAGACAAGGAGCTGCCAATAACGTACTGGAGGTCAATTAAATATAGCCTCTTGCCTTTGTGAAACAATCTGAAATAAATGAGAACCAGACCAAATTACTATGCCATCATCCCCACTGTCAACTTGGAAGCCTGTCATTTTACATGTGTGTGTGGGTGTGTGTGGGTGTGTGTGTGGGTGTGTGGGTGTGTGTGTGTGTCTGTGTGTGTCTGTGTGTGCTCATGTGTTGAATAAAATGACAATAGAACAGTGCCAGTCATATGTGATTTTTAGGGTTAGTAACCTCAGACTGAACACACAGAGGACAGTTTCAAAACCAGCTTATTGTCTCACTGTTCTGAGGAGGGAGTTGTGAGACAAGGGTGTTCATGTCATTAGTGTCCAGAGGGGACCTTTCTAGTTTGGAGACAAATTACTTCCTTCTGTGTGTACCCAGAGGAGCAAAAGGATACTTTCTCTTTTACTTCTAAAGCCACCGATTAGTCAAAGTTCTATCCTGATACTCTCACTTAACCTTCCTTAATTAAGTTCAAAATACCTGACCCTTGGGAATCACATTTGGGGTAAAGCTCAGCACATGTTTTTGTGGGGTGTGCTTTCCGTTCTGGTCAAATGTGTGCTAGGCAATGTTCCACAGTTACTCAGCAGGTACACTCTCCCATTGTAAGGATTGTAGATTGCCCTTACATTGTACTCTAATGTTCCTGCTGGTAAGAAAACCTTCAGAATACTCCAAAGAAGTAGCAAATTAGCATTATAAAGGACCCCTGGGACTTGCAGTCTAAAAGCCAACATTCTCACTTTTGGTCAAAAAACTTAAATCCTTTATAAATTTCACTAAGATGCCCTTAGTAAACATTTTTTCCCTAGCATAGGATTGTTTTACAGTTTCTTTTCCTCATTCTTATAGAAACCTTGTATGATGTTTTATAAATCCAAAGTTTGAGGTCTCTTACATATGCATTTGCCTCCAAAAAACATATCTACATGTATCTTTTTTTTTGTTATTTTCTGTGTTTTTGAGGCAGGTTATCACTGTGTAGCCTAAACAAGTCTCAGACTCATGATCCTCCTGCCCCAGTCTCCCAGGTGCTCCCTATTTTGATTAACTATGGTCTTTCTTACCTCAGCATTACTTGCAAGCACAATTTATTCTCTGGGAGAATTTTCAGGTAATCATATGTGCTGTGTTTCATCCAGCGATGATAATAAACACACTATCATGTGTTCATCTTAGCATCCAATGATACCCAGTTTTGAGAATCACCGAGCTTTTTCAGTGCCCATTAAGCTGAACAGAACTAGGTCTTCATATTCTTTGCAATTTATTATATCATCTAGTTTAGTGGAGAGGACATAATTTATGGATTTTGTCTCTTTGATCAACCTAATTTCCCACTACAGAGTATTCGTTCTGTATTATTTATGTGCATGTTCTTGATTTTAGACTAATTTCCAGGGAGTTTTTAAAAATCTAAATGGTGTCACTTTCATTATACCAAAATAACAACAAAATAGCAAGAATTAATGCTTATTTGCTATTTTACACATTGGGAAAACAGTAAACGAAAGCAAAGTATTCTATGTGAAGAAGAAGTGTAAGAAATGAAAAGGGGAGGAAAGGCATTATGTGAGAAAGTGCTTGAGAAGAGAGTTCTTTTCTCACTCAGTATACCTAGAAGCATTTCACCATCTCTCAGCAGCAGTCATAACAAGTATGTCAAACTCCAGAGACCTGGGGTCAACAAGCCAACACTGCAGACAGCACCAAGCTGATAGTTTCAGTAAGGCAGTGTAGTGGCTGCATTAAATTGATGACCATTCACTGGACGGTTTGGCTTTGATTATTATTTTTTTAATTTATAAATTTGTCTTGGGTTTATAGCTGTATGGGATACACCAGTACATAGAGAACATTTGGTTTAGATGTACATATTTAAATTAACTATTTAGTTATTTAAACATTACTTACCAGTGGAATTCCATAGGCTTTGAAGTGGTATGTCAGCATAATACCAATATACTGTATCTTAGGGTTTCTATTGCTGTAAAATAAAACACCATGAAAGCAAGTTGGGGAGGAAATGGTTTATTTGGCTTACATTCCATGTTGCTCTTCGTTATTGAAAGAAGTCAAAACAGGAACTCATACAGGCAGAATTTGGGAGACAGGATCTCATGCAGAAGCCAAAGAGGGGTGCTGTTTACTATCTTGCTTCCCATGGTTTGTTCAGCCTGCTTCCTTAAAGAACTCAGAACTCCCAGCCCAGGGATGGCACCACCCCCATGAATACTAATTGAGAGAACTGCCTTACAGCTGGATCTCATGGACAAATTGCCTCAGCTGAGGCTCCTTCCTTTCTGATGATTGTAGTTTGTACCTAGTTGGCACACAAGACCAGTCAGTGCATACTGTATTGTGACATTTCTTTATTGTGTCCCATAAATGGTTATTCTTGCCATTTGCTATTTCACTGTTTTTTTTAACCTACTATTGTCTTATTGTTGCAAATAAAATGTATATGCAAAAGAGAATTGAGCTTTCAGATTATTTGTATGTTCATTAGTGTCTAATTGATTTTTAAATGAACTTTCCAAAGACATGATTGAAAAATTATGTATTTACTATTGTGGGGGAAGGACAGGCATTTCTGTCACAAATGTATGTGTGGAGGCCAGAGAACATCTTTGTGGAGTTGTCTCTTTCTCACCATCTTTACATGGGTTCTGGGGTTGAATCGAGTCACCAGTCTTGTATGACAAATGCCTTTGCTCATAGAGCCATATCATCAGCCAATGGAGGTATTTTTTTAAAATGGCTGTTTGGTCAGATGGTTCTGGTGCCTATCAAAATTCTAGACAAGTAATGGCTTCTCCTCATGGAATGCACACTGGTATCAGACATTGCTCTGTGAATTTTGTGTTCATAATTTCACTTTATCAGATTCCCTGTAAAGGAGCAGTTATATAATAAGCTGATTACTTCTGCTTACTAATGAAGAAACAAAGGCAGAGAGAGAGAGAGAGAGAGAGTTTATGTACTTTCCCCAAAGGTCACAGATTTAGTAGTGAAAATGAGATTCCAATCAAGGAACATTTCCAAACCTCAAGGCCATCTATGTGCTGCCTTGTAGTTACATTTGCAGAGAGAAATCATGAAAAAAAAGAGAGAGATTCAAATAAATATTTAAATACTACTTATCTTTCAGGCAAGACAAAATAATAACAGATCAAGCAAGAATAAAAATATTTGCCTATGAATAATTTGTCCATTTAAGAAATCTGAAGTTTAATGTTCAACATCCTTAGCCTCCAGGGAAATGAAAATCAAATCTGCTTTGAGATTCCTTCTTATACTTGTCATAAGGACTAAGATCCATAACACAATTGATGCTATTGAGGATGTGGATGTGAAGCCGAGGACCACTCATCCATTGCTGATGGGAGAGATTGTGAGAATTGAGGGGTGCAATAGAAACTTTCTAAAATATATGGTTATTCTAAAGTAGTCTCCAAATAATGAGGGATATGGAACCCCAACTGGCCATCTCTTCTCTCCAAATGAAGATTCTTGTTCAGGGACTGGGGTATGTTCAATTGAGTTGTTGACCAAAAGGGTATTGTAGAAATACTCAAACAATCCAGGCTGTTTCTAAGAAATAAGTTTCTTACCACAAATTGGTGGTGAGGTACCATTGCTGTAGACAACACTCACACAACTCATTGGGCATGAAGAGATCAAGCTGGTGCCTGCGCAGAACCTTGACCCCTGTGTTCTAGCATCTTTAGTAAGGCAAAGCATGCTCCAGGTTACCAAAAGAGAAACATAAACACCAAACATCCTCAAAACCTTTTATCTACAATCTGTCCTGCCTGCAAAATGTGCTGGAGAAATGGTGACAAAACTCATGGTAGTAACTAACAAATATCTGATTTGATTTAAGACCCACTTTATGGGATGGAGGCCATACCCATCACTGATTGAGTGACAAAAAACCAGAGTAGATAGCCCAGAGCCATAGTGTAAAACCAAATAATACTGGGGGAAAACTAGCAATAAACTGACTTCTAATGATATTTTGTTATACTCATAGATCAGCCTTATTCAATCGTCATTAGAGAAGCTTCCTCCTCAGAACAGATACAGAGAACCACAGCCAGAAATTACAGAGAGAAAGACCTTTGTACACACAGGTCTAAATGGGATTTTTCCATCAAATCTCTCCCATCAGAGCTCAGGAACCCTGGATAAAAGAAGATGGAAAGAGTGTAAGAGCCACAAGGGACAGAGGATATCAGGAGAACAAGGCCCTCTGAATCAACTAAGCAAGCTTTGTATAAACTTAGAGACTGAAGCAGCAAGCACAGGCCCGACATGGGTCTATCTATATCAGGTCCTTTGCATATATATTATAACTTTCTGTTTATAGTGTTCTTATGGGACTCTTGAATGGGTGAATTATTGGGTCCTTGATTCTTGTGCCTTCTCCTGGACTCTTCTGTTGGTTTGCACTGTCTAACTTTGATGTGATTTTTCTTAACCTTATATTTTATTCCACTGTGTTTGTTGTTGTCTCTTAGAGGCTTGTTCTTTTCTAATGAGAGACAGAAAATGAGTGGGTCTGGATGGGAGTGGAGGTTGGGAGGAGTAGAGGAGGGGAAACTATCATGGCATATTAAAAAAGGAAAGAATTTATTTTTAATAAAAGGGAAAAATAAATATGTAGTTTAAAACACTTCCAGCTTTTGTCATAGTTAATGTCAGCTGTCAACTTGACACTGGTGGGAGGGAACCCTAGTGACGCCCATGTCAAAGTCACTGTGCTCTTGTGCACCATGACTCCAACTCCCTTAACTGTCGGTGTCATCAGAAAAATGCAGAATGGAGAAAATGTCTGAGCCAGGCAGTGATGGCCCACACTTTTAATCTCAGCACTCTGGAGGCAGAGGCAGTGGATCTGGAAGTTTGAGGCCACCCTGGTCTACAGAGCAAGTTCTAGGACAGCCTGGGCTACACTGAGAGACCCTGCCTTAAAAAACACAAATACCAACCAACCAACAAACCAACAAAATATTGATGAGAAAATGTCCAGGCTCACTCTTCAAGAAGGTATTTGCTATTACATTATATGTTGAACACCTACTATTTAATGTCTATTTTCAAAAAGTAAGTAACAAGATGTCCCAGTTGGTTTTCTATTGCTGTAGTAAACAGCATGATCAAAAACAAGGTGGGAAGGAAGACGTTATTTCACCTTACATCTCCCAGGTTTCAGTCTGTCACTCAAGGAAGTCAGGACAGGAACTGAAGGCAGGAACCTGGTGTGAGGAACTGAAGCAGAGACCATGGAAGAATGCTTCTTACTGGCTTGCTCCCAAAATTCTGCTCAGTTACTTTTTTTGAACAATTCAGGACCCATACTTAAGGGTGGCCCTACCCAGAGTGGGCTGGATACTACTCCATCAATTCACAAGTCAGAAAATGCCCCACAGATTTGCTCACAGACCAATGTGATGGAGTCAATTCCTCTACTGGGGATTCCTTTTCTGGTGTCAAGTTGTCACTAAAACTATGACACATATTATAAGCATTTTAAGCTTTGAATTTTTAAAATCTAATCTGTTATTATTTTATTTTACCTGGAAGATCAATAGTATTCAAATATTTGTTTGAATAAAATATTCTCTTTCACACTTCAAAATAACTAACTACTCTGATCAGTTAGGTTATCTTCCATATGCAATATTCATTGTATTTTGCAGTCAATTAAGATTTTTTACCATTTAAAAAAATTCACTAATCTTAGACTATGTCAGGATATGAGGACTTACTCTTTTAATGAAATTTGAATGGATTTAGGGTCAGCAGATGACTAGAATGATGGACGGCACATATGCTGAATGTAGATCACCTTGGCTTTGGCAGCAGAGTCCATGAAGTGCACCATTTTTCAGTACTTGCTTGTTTCTTCCCACTCACCTCGCAGCCGGAGGATGGGATGTTCTTCCGACAGTGCTTTTCCTCCCAGGCAGTTTGCTGTATGTCTATTGTAACAAATCTAGCTTTGAGCAGATTATTATTGCATAGATTAGATTTTGTAGATGTTCTCCTTGCTTTGGTTAGTTTGGTCTATTAAGGTTTGTTCTCTCTAGTGGCTATTCTTGGTTACCAACTTGACTATATTTGGAATGAATTATGACCTAGAAATAGAGGGCACACCTGTGATCCTGATCATGAGGCAGGAAGACAATATGCCTTCTTTGATCCGGATCTTGAAGCTGGAAGACACAGCTTTAATCTGGGCCACACCTTCTGCTGGAAGCCATATAGGACAGCAGAAGAAGGAAGGTCTTCTTCTTTGCCTGCCTGTCATGTCATTGTCAGCACATCCATTCCTACACTGGCATTGGAGCCTACTTTTCTGGGATTCCAGCTTTGTGGCTTGAGCAGTTACTAGATTCTTGGACTTTCCATCCACAGTGAACCATTGTGGGACTAGTTAGACTGTAGCCTATAAGTCATTCTGATAAATTATATGTGTGTGTATTATCATATAATCATATATAATACATATGTATATATGTTGAGAGTCATTTTATAAGTTTTGTTACTCTAGAGAAGCCTAATACATTCTTATATAATTTTAAGTCCCTATATAAAATATTCCATAAAAAACCCAGGGCTAAAGTCAGTGTAACCCATGTGAGGATATAAACTGTGGTCTGTCCTAGCAGCTCCTGAGATTCATGTATAAATTCATTCACTCACATGTATACATTCCTTCCTTTGTCATACATTCTGTTACAGGTGCTCAGGGCTGAGGACGCACAAATAATTGCTGAGGGTATGCAATCTCCTACAAGTCATTAGTACTTGAGAGTGAAACACTAAGAGCCACTCTGTGGTGGTCGATTTGCTGTTATTTTGTCGGCTATCAGACTCCAAGACAAGCACGTGGCGAGGGTGAAGAGTAAAGACAGAAATAGTTCAAAGCATCATTT
The DNA here is from genome assembly GCA_004025045.1 of Sigmodon hispidus. Lineage (NCBI taxonomy): Eukaryota > Metazoa > Chordata > Mammalia > Rodentia > Cricetidae > Sigmodon > Sigmodon hispidus. Next base: position 67,025 of record PVIH01010494.1, on the reverse strand, counting down.
TGGCCTTACATGACTTTTTAAAGCCTGCTTAGGATGGCAACCAGAGAGTGGGAATGGATGTCTTGTGTGTAAGACCGTCTTTAGAAACCATGAAATCTCACCCAGACGAGGCGAGAAGCAGAAAATGCCAGCAGCCAGCCTAACTGTTATTCACAACCTTGTGTTGCTGTCCTTTTTAAACATGTGTGAATTCATACAAATTTTTATCTTAACATAGTATTTTAATATACAAAGTGTGAAGTTACTGAGATCCCCTTCTCCCCTGACTATTTTGGAACCCTCAAGTGAAATCTATCCACGAAAGAAAATGCCAAGTCCTTCCTGGGGTTGTTCATGCTCCCTGGGATTGCAATGAGCATGCCTATTCTGGGATAGTGAGGAGAAGCAGAAGCATGGGATATTCCATGAAGGAAGAAGAAAGTTTAAGTCTCAAATATTTTTTAATGAAAGTAAGTAACAAAACAGCATAAAATTCAATCAAAACCTACAGGCCATAATATTTAGTGACAGAGCTAGAATGTTTCTGGATCTATTTAGGAAAATGATCTTGAAAATCTTAATGGCTGGCCTCTGCTTAGATATAGAATAGAGACAATGAGAATATATGGCAGTTACCATAACATATATCTTATACACATTCTCTCATTCTGTCATTACAAAATAGGTTCTGAGTGAAGTCTATTTTCCTTCTAATACTGAACATTTGATGGAGGTGGTTTCAAGTTCTACTGACTTAAAATCTTGACAATATGAGTATTTATCATAGGAAATCATGTAGAAAATATTTGTCACTAAAACAAGGTTTGCTTAAAATGAAGCTATGGGAAACAAATCTAAAGGGAGAGAGGCAGAGGGGCAAAGGACAGAGAAATGATGGAAGAAAGACAAAATGCCCGCATTTTCTTTCCTATGTGGACTCTAGACTTCTAGACTTAAATGTGTACACACACACACACACACACACACACACACACACACACACACACACACTCGTGACTTGAAAGCTGAAAGACGGCTCTTTAGGGGGTAAAGAGGGAGAGCAGTAGGATGAGCATGAGAAAACATGAGAAACAACGAGGTTATCTAGAGATGGTTGTGAGACCATCAAAATGACATCTACTACCTGCTATGAAAACTAACTATTAATTTCATAAATGGTGTGGTAAGATGGCTTAAGTGGAAAAGGTACTTCCTTCCGAGTCTAACGACCCAAGTTCTATCCAGGGGACTCACTTGGCAGGAGAGAACTGATCTCTGCCAAGTTTCCTTCTGACCTCTACTGGTACACAGTGGCAAATATATACCCACACAGTTACACATTCACACACTAAGTAAATAAATATATGTGGGTAAATAAATAAATAAGATATAATAAATAAATACATATAGGTACATAAAGATGATTTTTTAATGCTGTATTTAGACACTTATCCCACATTCCCTAAGATACTAATTTGCTTCACCAGTCCTTACATACGTGATTCACTGCACTGGACTCCCTGCATCCAATTCTGGTTTAAACAGACAGAACATGTTTAAGAATGAAAAATACAGATGAGAGCATAATCTTCTCATTAGGATTCACTTAGAAGGACAATACAGCAATTCTCACACAGCACAAAGCATTGCTTTCCTCTGAAGTCCTCAAGTGAAAGTCAGTAATCTGTGTGGCACCTGCCCCTCCACGCCATTCTTTCCCCCTTGGTCTGGGATGTTGCATTCCTCCTTCATTCCCTAGCCTGTCGATGTATTAGTCCTCATCCTGCAACCTGAGACAAAGTCTCTTTGGATTTTCCCTCTCCTTTCCTACTTCCACCACCCTTACGAAGAAGCATCTGGCAGATAGCTGATCATAGAAACTGTACATCTGCTCAGGGCAGGGCCTTCTGCCAGCTCTCACTCTGGCCTTCCTATTTGTGGCTTTCCTGTGCCTCCACTTTATGTTCTGGAACTTGCTGACCTAGATTCAGATACCGACTTGTGACGAAGTTAGATATCTCATAGGACATTACTACCTACTCTGACATTTTTTTAGCCCTTAGCTGGGCTGCCTGTTGATTCTCCCCAATTTCCATCCACTTGAGAGGGAGATAACAGGCATCACTCCCTTTTCCACCCACTCTCCACTTAGCCACCAAAGATGCAGCATCACTTTAATACATACACACATGGCTCCTGCCCAGCAAGGAAGCCCCACTACCACTTGACTTGGATAATAATGCCCACTCAGTCTGTATTATGTTACCAGATCTCAAACATTCATTATTGTACTGAGCATTCTGTGAACGATTGCTCTGTGCCAGGGACTGAGTTTAGAATACTACAGAGAGTAATTCGTGAGTGTTACAAAAGGATTGGCTAGAAGGGATTTGTAGAAACAGATAATTTAAAAGCACTCATAAGAGATCTGGGATGGTTAAAAGATATCTTCAACCACAGTTAACACAGGTCTAAACCTTCCAGTAGAAAAGAATAAAAGATTATGCCAGAGATTTACCAGTTAGGGTCATCTGGAAGACTTTTTTTCTAAACAGAAATCTTAGTGGGTCTTTAGAAATATTCCTCTAGATTTTTCTGGACCAGATGTTACATGTTCTCTTGGTGTGTCCCTACAAAACATTCTCATACTACGGGATCGTTCTTAATTCTCTTCTTCACATTGACTGAAGGGGACTAGTCTCAATCTCACTTGGAGCTCATCAGGGAAGAGGTATCTCCCTCGGTACCCAACACAAAGATTGGTTCAATAATACTCAAGGGATAGCTGACTGTAGCACTGATCATTATAAATGCATCTCAAAACAAACATCTGTAGGGATACAACACCTTGAAGAGTGCACTTTATCAGCCCAAACTATTCTTTAGAAAACTATACTTGAGAAAATAAAAGGGAATTATTCTCAGTAAAAATGAACACAAGTCTCAAGTGATTTCCTATGTTTAGGTGTATTTTCTTACACATATATGACTTTGTCAATGGTTGCAATTGTGGCTAAATTATGGGCACATTTGGTTTGCATAGGCTTCAAGTGCATAAAAAGACAATATGGTGGTTCCCACACACTATAAAATATTGTTTTCCTCAAAGGTCCACAAATGAAATTCAGGAAATTCATTGACTTGTTACCTTCTGCTCCTGCTGCTTTTAGACATTTGTTTAGAGCTTCCGCTTGCTCCTCATCCACTGCCAGGCCAGTGTATCTGGAGACAATACAGACAGTTCAGAGGAAGAATACTGATGCCCCACCTTCAACCCACATGATCATCTGCAGCACCACTTTCACATGCTTCTGAGACACTGGAATGGAATTGATCTCCCCCAGGAACCGTATGATTCAAGTGGATAGATTTTGCTCAAGATTAGAGAAGATTTCAGGGGTGTGTGTGTGTGTGTGTGTGTATGCTGTGTACACTGGCAGGTCATTGTTTTGTTTTCCCATCTGGTATTCAATTAATATGTTAACAATCAATCTAATTCTTCTTTTTTCTATGACAGTTTATTTTTTAATCTGGAGAATAAAGAATGTTAGAGACTTGAAGTAATACTCCATTTCCCCTTACTTAATGTCAATCAACACAAGTGCTGTTATGTTTGATAATAGGACATGGCTAAATGTAACTCAGATTTCTCAACAGACTTGGCATTCTACTGGATATTAATGTTCATTAATGCCACATTGTTAACTGTATGTTTATAAACATTCTGCCAATAAATACATACAACATTGTAAGACACAACCAGTGCACAGAATGGTAGAATTAGGAAACTGCAAATCAACACATGCCATGAGGATGTAGTTTTCCTTATCCCCCACTTTTTAGCTTTCCTGTTAGTGATCTCTGTTAGTCTCTGAGAGTTATTAGTGTTGCCCTGGGAGATCCGGGACATTTTACAAATGTAGAACAGAAGAATAACTAAGTGAGAAAATAGTAATCTTGGAGAACATTCCCTTGGTTGCAGATGTATAGTCTAACCAAACAGTATTCTATGCAAGGGCTATCCTTAGTGGGGAAGAAGGTGCAGCTACCCAACAGAAGACAAAATAGGAAGAGAATCCTGAGGTGATCAGGAACTTTTTTCCCTGTCCTCTATATTTGAAGAAGAGCAGAGCAACTGGTAAGGGCTTAATTAACCCTTGTGGATTAATAGAAAAAAGTTTAAATTGATAGGTATTTCAAATTACTCCAGTGCTGTGGGTTCAATCCTTTAAGATAGTTTGTGACATTCACATTGGTAATCCATCTCAATTCTGAGTTATTGCCCCAAAAGTAAGTTTTAGAAGTCCAAGAACCTCTAAAATTCAGCTCTGCTGACAGAATGCCCTGATTTTTCCATTCATTACTCCAAAAAATCTCTAAATAACTACCATATCTTTTTCTTTTCATTGAATCAAGTTCCTCTTTATAGTCTATAGTTAGCAAAAATAAAAGACTTAAAAGAGCTGGGCACTCTGGGAAATCTGCACACACTGCTGCAAATCAGAAATATAGGTAAAGCACAGGTGAGTGGTGTGAGCCTGCAGAGGTGAATTAATTGAAGTGGATATCCACCATGTTCTGCTCCTTGATATTATTATCATTTCCTTCTTAGTGGTAGGTGGAAAGAAAGAGCATGTAGAGGCAATCCTCAACATGACTGGTGAGTTTCCCATTAAGCTTCACAACACACATTTTTGTCATTGTTGGGTTTTATTGATGTTGTTGTTGTTGTTTGTTTGTTTCTTGTTTTCCTGGGGAGAAGCATCTATCATTAAGGATTTGAAATTGCTTTTCAAATACAGTTGAAAGTCATTTAGAGACAAATCTTATAAGTAAAATGGCTGCTAAGCCTGGTAAAGTGTCCTGTAAGAGCTGATCTATATGATGTCATGAAAACAATATGGCTAGTATTTTGAGTTCTAAAGCAGAATCAAGTGTTTGTGTATACCATTTTATTTAGTCCACACAATTTGCGTAACATTTAAAATATAATCAACTTACTTATGCATTTTATTTGTCCGTTTCACACTGGGAATAGAGAAGCTACCAAACTCCAAAGTAACATACTAGATGCTAGAATTCTAAAAGCAGATGTACCAACATGACTGCTGCTCTAAGACATAGGACTCTATTTTACAAAATAAGGTCTATAAATGTTTTGATTGGTATACTACATTATCTGATATTCTGAAGAATAATTCAGACTGTTCAAATATAGATACATTGCTCATATCTTGGAAAATGTAGTATGAAGAATCAATGCATATATGGTTAATATGAGGTCAAGATGGTAACAGCTGTATGTTGGAATGTGCATTTGTGTGAAAGTTTGATATAATGTCCTAGAGACTGTGAGGAGAGCAGTTTATTACATAAAGTGATAAAGTGAAATAAAACATTGGGAAAAAAAGAACTCTGTATAAAATATAAGTTCAGTATAGAGGTTAGAAAATTTATGTTTGAGGTTTAATTTTAAATAAAATTTGATGCTTAAAATTTTAAATATTACAATTAAAATTTAGAGTGTAATGAGATAAAATAGGGATACAATCATCAGTGGCCAGCAAATGTGAACTATCATTTGTTTTATGATTATTCTGAAGATTACCAAAACTCGGTAATTTATTCACTCCCAAGAGCCTGTTGAGACCACTCATAGCCTGCCTTCCTCTAAAAGAACCAAATTTGAAAACCTTTGTAAAGTTGGTTTGAAAAAAAATCAACCGAAGAGCAAAAGATTTTGGAATGCTAATGGGGTAAGGAATGTTAAGTTGCTTCTCACATTCACTGGGAGACACAAACACAATATATAATTACTGAGAGGCAGTTCTTGCTTGAGACAGAGATGGAAGTGGAAGAAAAGAGTGGAGAGAGGCAGAAGGGGAGGGGAAAACTAACATCCATAGAACCAGTATTCCTGTTTCTCTCCTAATAATCCCAGGTGTTCTCCCTGAAGGATAGATTATCATCCTCAGTTGTACATATGAGAACTATACACTGTATTCTTAATGGACCCAGATACTTTTGAAAATCTGTTTTGAATGAATACATTTTTACAGACAGGCAAACTAATGCTGGGGCAAATAGTCAGACTGCAGAATCTTTGAATGTAAAAAGATTGATGGGGGTGACTATGCTTAGTCAAGAAACATGCAAAGCTGGAAACATCAGATGAATAAACAAAACTCAAGGTTTCCAAATGCTCCTGGACTATTTGGGTCCTTACAGTTTCACAAAGTTTACTTTCAACAGTCTTAGGATATTATTTTACATGCACATTGCACTCATTACAGAAGCTAATTTTATTTTGACATAATACTTTATTTTGAAAGGAAAACTTAGCAAACTATCTGCTGAAGGTATAAATAGGTTACTGACTTGCCTGGGTTATAAAAATCATGTAGAACCTTATTCTGACTTTCATTGTGATTACTGGCATGGCAATTGGTCATGAATTTAATATTGTATTTGTAGACACTGTATAAATTCAGCTTGATCTTCAGCCCACATAACTACAAATGAACCTCTTTAATTCTTTCCTCCTACACTGGCTATTTTTAGCAGAACTATACAATGGTGCCACTGGGGAGGTCAAGGCTTACATACTTTTCAAGGAACCTGTCAGATAAGAAAATACTTTTGCTATAAAATTAAAAAAGAGAGAAGTAAGTTTTAAAACAGCATTGGCAGTAGGCTAATATTAAATATGAGCTTACATTAAAAGATGAAGAAATAGCTGATTCTGTAGTCACTAGAGAAAAGAGCCATCACTGACTCCCATGGCTGCAACACTTGGGAGAGCAAGCCCTGCACCTCACCAGGGCAGCACAATATAGTTAACCCTGTTAGCTCAGGTATGGGTGAGCCTGACCCAAAACTGTGAGCATGTGAGAGCTGTGCCATTACCCATATGTCTTGTGGCTGCATGGGCGGGACACAGCTGGCCCACTTACCCATCAACACCTTAGGCAATTTGGAGAGCTAGCCCTGTTATCATAAGAGCAAGAGAGCTGTTTCTAACCCCACTAGTTGCAACCCTCAGAGAACAGGCCTTGCACCTAGCCAGAGCTGGACTGGTCCAGATCAGGTATCATGGGAATTGAAAGGTAAAAGTAGGGCCAACTGTAGGAAAACTTTTACCATACCACATGAGAGACTACTAGCACCGTGCCTCTCCTGAAGCTCTGTGCTTCTTACTAGTGACTCTAGTTTGCTGTGAATGACTGGACTTAGAGTAGGTGATGACTCTGAATGATTTGCATAGTTACAGGCAGAAAATGTGGTATCTGTGGGCCAGATTAAAAATTAGCTAAAGAAGCTGACTGAAGATCATGGTGAAAAATCTCTTTCCCATAGGAGAAAAAGGAATGTGTCAGTTTGGTTCTGGTCTAGTTGGCAGACTGAGATAAATATGCAGGAGAAACAGAGTAACAGATAAATTAAGGTGTGTCATGAAGAGCAGGTATTAAGTTTGAGGCAAATATAAGTGTATAGTGTTGCCTTGACGGTATGGCCTGAAGCAGGTGTTAGGAGGTGAGGAGCTCACGCTGGGGTAAATAGTTCTGGAGATAAATTAAGATTGCCTATAAATTTGGCAGTGGTGGTACAAGTCTTTAATCCCAGAACCTGAGAGGCAGAGGTGGGTGGATCTCTGTGATTTGGAGGCCAGCCTGGTCTACAGAGAGTGAGTTTCAGGACAACCAAGGCTACATAGTGAGGCCTTGTACCAAAAAAAAAAAAAAAAATACACAAGACCCTAACAGCTAGGTAACAGGAGGTCCTTAGAAAGTTAAGAGAGACATCAGGGAACTTCCTGGGAAGGGGAAATAAAGATGATCTCCTGAGTAAATTGGGATCCTATGGGAAAGTGAGGAAGAAGAGATGAGAACAAGTCATGAGAGAAGGAGACAGTTGAGTGAGAGGAGCAAAACAGAGTGGGAGAACAAAGACATGGATACCTTGGTGGAGGGAGCCACTGTGGAGTTAGAAAGAAACCTAGTGCTAAGGAAACATCCAAGAACCCACAAGATGTCCCTGGCTAGGACTCCAAGCAATAGTAGAAAAGGCACCTAAACAGGACTTCCTCTGTCAAATGAATGACCACCCTAACTGTCATTATAGAACCTTCACCCAACAATGGATGGAGGCAGAAGAGAGCCATACCTAAGCACCAGGTTGAGCTCCCAGTCCAGCTGAATACAGAGAAAGGGAGAGTAAATGAGCAAAGGGATCAGGACCATGAGGAGGAGACACATAAAGATGGTTGAACCAAGCAATTGGGAGCTCATGAACTCTGAAATGACAGCTGAGGAATCTTCATGAAAAAGAAATTAAATCCTCTGAATGTAGATGACAGCCAAATGGCATGGGCAGTTTGTAGAGCCTCTTGCAGTATATTTCTGGTGCATGAATTGACATCTTGGAGCCCATTTCCCTATAGAGGAACACCTAACTCAGCCTTGATACTGGGATGAGGGACTCAGATCTACCTCAACTAGCTATGACAGACCAAACTGACATACCTTGGGATTCCTTGTCCTCCTTGGGGAATGGATTGGGGGGATGGAATGGGGATGCTGAGGGAGTACTGGTTAGATGGAAGGGAGGGGGAACAGTGGTAGATATGGAAAAATATTTTTTTAAATAATAAAAAAAAGATTGCCTATATAAGAAACTAGAGATATGGCTTAGTGGCTAAGAGCACTGGCTGCTCTTCCAGAAGGTCAAGCCTGATTCCTAACATTCACATGGCAGCTCACAGACATCTGTATCTTCAGTTCCTTGTAATCTTATATGCTTTTCTGGCCTTTACAGGCACCAGAAACTCAACTGGTGCCTAAGTGTCCAAGCATGCAAAGCAGTAATACACATAAAATTAAAATTATATATTAAAGAAAGGAATCAGCTATATAACTTGTAGTGCATAGGGAGAAGTGAAAATAAAGGTTGTTTGCTCGTATTGATTTTATTTGTATTATTGAAAATTCAAGATGGCAGGAAGTCAACCATTTGGTCCTGTAAAGCTGGCCTGCACAGCAGTAATTGACCATTGTAAGAAGAGGAACATTCCTAGTTTTTCCATCCCTGTTCACCAGGCATAGTGCAGGGACATGGGATACACTGAAATGAGAAGAATGAGAAAAGTAGACCTTTGCAAAGTAAAATGAGAATGTATGGTCCCAGGAAATGCTCAAATCTAGACTACATTTTCCAAGTATGTTTAAGTATTGTATAGCTATTTAGACACAAGAGTCTCATGGGTTCTTTTGATTCACAGTGTGTAGTTTTTGCAGTCATCTGAAGCAGCAAGCAATCAGTTAAAGCACTTCTCAGACTATGGCTCTGAAAATCTGCAGTTTTCCATATATTTGCAATTCTCATAATTTTTATTTTCATAAATATTTTACCTGTCAGCCAGTCCTGTCTAAAAAGCCTCTCTGCTATGACTCACCATTTTTGATCTCCCTAGCCTAAGGATTACTGCCTGGGAAGCATTAGGCAACAGTGCAGGAGAACTTTTAGATCTTTAATCCCTAAACACAGGAATTAGAGATGATGCACTATATCTTGTTGTCTGTTTAATGGAGTTCAAGTGTCTTTTCCATTTTTCCTTTTGTGCAAACATTCACACAAGGTTGAGAGCTCTTTTTCTCAACTCTTTTCCTTCTCAGGGTAAATTGTATAAGTTGTTTCTATTCCTTATTGCTCCCTATGTCTATACTTTTTGTGTCATGACTGTGTTCCTTTTCCCCAAATGTAAATGGAGAATGTTTCTGTAGCTCAATGACAGTGGCTTTGAACATGTAGTCTTATCCATAGAATATAGATAAGAAAGACAGTCAAAGTCTAAATCTCAAGGGACAGTATATGTTTCTCCTTGCTCATCTTTCATGTCTGATAATGTCACGAGCTAACACAGCATGGATAGCAGCCCAGGATCAAGAAAGACAGGCTGAAAGAATTGAGAATGAGGTTCAATCTGAAGCTTACAAATAAGTCCAGGCAAGCTTAGCCTCAATCAGTGAAGAATGACCCAACATAGAATATGTGAATAAAAACAAATACATTTTCTGGGCAGTGGTGGGTGCCTTTAATCCCATACCCCAGAGGCAGAGGTAGGTGGATCTTGGTGAGTTCAAGGCCAAACTGGTGAGTTCCAGGACAGGCAGAATTGTTATATAGATAAACCCTGTCTCAAACAACAACAAAAAAGAACAAATATATGCCACTAGTTTGTTATACAGCATTAACAAAACATAAATTGACTGATGCGCTTCTAAGGCAACTACTTACATAACTGTAAATGTTGAATTCACATTATTAGTGATGAAAAGTGGGATACTGGAGTTCAGTATGGGCTCAGACTATCTGAGTGGCAGAGCACCTACCCTGCATACACAAGCATCTGAGTTTATCTTTCTTAACTTCAGGGGGAGCAAGTAAGTGGGTTAGATTCTTGAACTAAACTTGAGTTTAAACACTATCATATTAATCCTCTTTATGTCCTATTCTCAGCATATTCTGTTTTGGGCTAATGGTAATAAACTGCCCTTCTTTAAAAATGGCTAAGGTGACTGAATGAATGATGGACTTAAAATTCTCAGTAGAATAATGGCTGTTATTGCCTGCATTTGAATTCAGAATGGTTGAGTAAGGATTATAATAATTGAAGAACCACTTCTTGAAGCTAAAGCAATACCTGTTTTGCATCAAACATAAAATAAATTAACAATGAAAGAAACATGGCAACAGGTAAGAAGGACTAAAGCAAGAATGCAAAGTAATAGTTTGGAATCCAGCAACTATTTTATTATATCCAGCAGCTAGAAATTACCAGTGTTCAGGAATTACTTGAAATGGGGTAAAAGATAAACATGTTTGAGAATTCATTATAATACCTCACTTAACAACAAACAAAATGAATAGGTGGCTAATTATTGCAAGTTCAAAAATGTGGTTTTAGACCAACTGCCCAGCTTCTATACTGATAGACAAGGCAAAGGGAAACTGGCATTACAGAGGTCAACCCAATTGACACCTACAATTTGTTCTTGGTTCACAAAAATGTTGTCATTTTCTCTGTAATAATCTCTGTCTACTTAAATATCAGGGACACCTGTACTTTAAATGCAGGCTCAATTGTCAATCATTTATTCTTAATTAATTTTTGATAGTTAAATAAGATAATACAAGTGAACAGCACTCTGCAAGTGGGCTTTTCTGCTGTCTAATTTAAGTTGAACTGTTCAATGAATTAAATATGCTTATCTGTTCTATTATAGCAAGTGGTAAGATACCAAACCTAGGATTAGATCTTGATTACAAAGTAAAATAAAATGAGCAGTCGTGTGGAGGCTTGGGGAGAGGTAATCTTTCCTTCTATAACCATTCTTATGGGCTGGCAATGGAAATAAAGATGAGATCATTGAGGCAAAGCACACTTTGAAATGTTTTCCCTGCCCAAGTATGTTTTTGTTTGAAACAGTGATCTAATGCCACTCAATTTTAACTGCATGAAAACAAAATACAACTTGCCACTTATATGCCAAATTGATTTTACTGTGTTTGCAGTTTTGGTTTCTCCGTGCAGAGTTCCATCTTAAAAATCATCCTTAGTATATAGTTATCCCAGATGATCTAAGCTAAGGAGACATCATTCATTTTTTTTTTTTTTGTGTGTGTGTGTGTGTGTGTGTGTGTGTTCTCTAGCCCTTCACAAGTATTTTCCATGATCCATCTTAAATAATACACAGCCTCAAGAAAAAAGTATTGAAAAAATGACTTTAAAACAATTCCACGGGGCTAGAGATATAGCTCGGAAAGTCAACAAGCATATTGTTCAAGAAGGGCCTGAGAAATTCCTACCAACTATGTGAAGGAAAGGACTACCATGTGTACCTGTAGTTCAGTTGTTTTGGGATAGAGATAGGCAGATTCTAGGAGCCTTCTGGACAGTTGGGAAGTCTAGTACAGTGAGCTTTAGGTTCAGGGAGAAACCTCCATCTCAAGGGACTAAGTCTGAATGCCCCAGAGGAAGGTACCCGACATCTCTGGCCTCTGTACATGTGTACACAGTAGGCAAATTCACGTTTACACCACAAACATACCACAAATAACACAAACACACTGAATATAACTAAGTAAATAAATAAACAACAAAAACCAATTCCCATTTGTGGTCTCTTTAGGAGATGGGTAAGGTCCTGAGGTAGGGCTAAGAGCTGTGACCTCCATGATCATGGGCAATGAGGCAGTAGATTGACCGAAGCAGAATAACAGTAGTAGCTACTTCAAAAGGATGTTATCAGCCTTAAGGAAGATAATTTGTCAAAAGGGTTTAGCCTAGTGTCTGCCTGATAGTATTATTCTAGCTTTGGTCATTACTATAGTCACTAAGGGATGAGGAAGAGAGCAGGGTGTCTGGAGTATGCATGGGAGGAGGGGACAGATGGCAGATGTTACTGTGTGCAGATAAACAGGATGAAAAGCTCATTAATTTAAATGAATTCAAATTCTGTGAAAATTCAGTGCCAGGAGGGTTAAGTTCTTCTGAAGTTACGAAAGAAATAAATGCTAAAATAATGAAATGCATACCAATTATAGGGAGAGGAATTACATCCGTGAGGAGAGAAAAAAACCCTTTCTTTAATGACACTAGAATTTTGCCATCATGCTACTAACATGTCCATTATGTATTAGTATTTATATTTTCTCATATAGCTTGAGAGACTGTAGCATAAAGATGTATTGATTTTATTGAGCATGTTTGGCCTTATTTTTGGTGTGTGGGGCCTGCCACATGTGTGGCTCAGCTGGTGTTTGGAGATCAGAGGAAAAACCTATGGGAAGGAGCTGTTTCTTTCTTTCCACCATTTGGATTTTGAGAATCTAATTCAGGTGGTCAGGTTTGACTGCAGGTGCTTTTAGCCTCTGTTGTGCACCTCACCGGTCCCTCTTGGATGTGTTTAAAGAGACAAGATTACCTTTTAATGAGCATTTTGATAGTTGACCGATTTTAATGTTAATCTTTTTTAAATGTGCCACTCTGTTTCAGTGCACCATGGAAAGCATCATTTCTAAAACTTTGCTACAGAAGAACTTGGGACAGAGCATCAAAGACCATCTCAAACAACATCTCCCAGACCACACTGTGTCTGTTTGAAGCTCTGAGAAGTAATTTTGATCAACTGTTCTGCTAGATCCATGCAAACAATTTTCAGATACATTGAGAAATGGATATTAGATGGGCCAACACCACTCTATCCCTGCTCATTACAAAAAATTGGGCAATTTCCTTTGGTTGTCAGATTCTTTCTCACCCATTCCAGAAACACACAGTTGGATCTGGCTTGCCTTTCTGTTTCATCTTTTGCCCAAGTTAGCAAAGCCTTTAGGAATCGTGGAAAGCTGCCACAGTTAGGGTGAGCTTCCTGAACTGCTGCCTGTGTTTTGTGGCTGCACATATTCTTGACAGTAGTAACACACAGTGAAATTAAGCCCAGAGAAAAAGATTTGAGTTGCTTGGACAGGAGTATGGGTCACTCAGGCTCCTGCTAGTTATTTTCATCAAGTCTAAGGCAAAAGGCCAGAAATATCATCATGTCTTGGCTCCTCTAGGCATTGGGACATCATGGTCATGGTGTTCTTCTTGGGAAATCTCTTCACTCCCACTGTGAAAATATGCCCTCTTTATCGGTGGAAAATACTTGTTCACAGCTTTCCAGAATTGAGGTGGGAATTACAAAGGTACTTTCTTGGGGACTTTTTTTTTTAATCCCTTGAACAGTCTTTATGCACTGGAGGATAGATATATAAGGTTAAGATGAAGAAGGATGTAGGTAAAATAGATACAGGAAGTAAATAGGGAATTAGGCAGTCAAATTAACCAGGGCTTTGGTATAATTATGAAGACTTGATCTGAGCTATCAGATACCTGAGGCTTTACTTGGTCCCTCCCCTAATCCCCTCCCTGCCTACCCTCTTTTCTCTTGCTTCTCCTTTTCTTCAAGCAGTTTCCCATTGTAGGACATAGTTTTTGTTTGGATTACCTCATGGGGAGATGATGTCCATACAGCCAGCTTAGAAAGTGAGTAATATGTTGAGAAGACTAGAAATAAGGCCCAATGATTATTCATCTCATGTCAATCATTTTTAATATTTGCAGTTATGTCAACGCTAATGTGGCAATGATGATCTTTGGAAGTGAGAATAACTTGTAGGTATCCTTTAATAATTTTAGGCACTTAGATGATATACTCTTCTCAGGATTAAACAGAATGAAGCAAGACAACTTCTTGTCATTGTAACATAATACTGAGAAATGTTATTTCTAGACTCTTGCTGTGCACTTCAGCAAGTATAATCAATAAAGTTCATACCACATTTGCATAATTAATGATGAGCAGAGCAGGAGTGACTTCCACAGTAAGAGTTGTGAGCACCTGGTGGAATATACTAACATACTACAAAACTTAAATATCACAATGATTATGTTTACTTGTTTGTAGATAACAGTATTTAAACTAATATCTAAGATGTTACATCCAGTGTACTATGAAGTAGAGATAGATCTTTCCTTTGGGCTACCAGCTCATAAATGATAACATGGTGATTTATTATTAATTATGAAAGCTTGACCTTAGCTTAGGTTTATTCCAAACTAGCTGTTATACCTTAAATTAACGCATATTTTAAAATCTACATTGTATCTCATGGCTCGATATCTCATCTCTCCATCCTGCCCATCCTGCTTTCTCTGAGCTAGCTGGCAACTCTCTCTTGTACCTAGATCCCTCCTGCTACATCCTTTCTCTGCTTGCAGAAGTCCTGCCTACACCTCCTGTATAGCTATGGCTGTTCTGCTCTTTATTATACCAATCACAGCAATATATTTTCAGACCATATACAAACATCCCACAACAGTTAAATATTTTATTTTCTGGAAAGTATTAAAATTTCGAGTGGTTTCATATAAGAGTTATGTTTTCATCAAGAGTAGTTTTTGAACTTCAGACCTCTGGTGCAATGTTGCTGAAATACATTGAAATTAGGTTCGTATATTAGAATGTAAACTATTTCCCCATTTCTCATCCTTGTGTAACAACTACACAAAATATGTATGCACATGCTCCAATGTAGATAAACATGTGCTGGGCTCTGAAAATCACTGGAAAGAATATAGAAAGATGGATTTATCTTTCAGTCCTGACTTTACTGATAAGTTTAGTACATGATTTGGATAACATTTTGTGCCCTTTCTAGCCCCAAGGCTCATCCACAAAATGAGCTTGAATAGCCTTCTGGATTCCCTCACTGTCTGTTTATATTTTCTTTATTATTATGAGGGAAAGTATTGTTATTTGGAGACATTCTTGATCCAGGTTGACAAATTTGTTTGTTTTTAATATTCAACTGCACAGAATGAGAAGAATAACTTCTCACTCCATACATACAAAAAATGGAAAATCATGGAAATAAATAAAAGTGTGACAAGTATAAACAGTGGTACATTCAAACTAAGAAGGAGAAACATGTTCTGTGTTAGGAAGGGTATCTATTTCCTCAAACTTTTCCTTTTACCCAAAGGAGTCTAGGGATTAGAATTAAAGTGTCCCCGCCCATCTCATAGCCTCAATCTGGCCTACGTGGACACCTACACCATGTGTTGTGATCCCAGAATACACATAAATAAAAATAAACAAATGTTTAAAAAAGAGAAAAATGCATAGGTTCTGAATTTTGCTCCTGTAAGTGCTGAATTACCTGTGCGTAGGCTTCATCTGCCTTAAGTTCTACAATTTCTCTGACTTTGCTTTGCTCAGGCTTAGGGGATATCATTTATCAAGTAATACCTGGAAACATGGATGTTAATTAAATATTTTACTCTGATTCATGTGATCTATAGCTAAGAAACTTGGCTACTCTGTCTCAAAAGGGACTAAACAGAAGTTAATTTAAAAAAAAATCCAACTCCAATATTTTTATTGTTGGTGAAGTTTAGAAGAAATAAGTACATTTTTTTTTAAAAAAAAACTTTATTTATTTATTATTTATTTATTTGCCTGGAACTGGAACTACAGACAGTTGTGAGCTGCCATGTGGGGGCTGGGAATCGAACCCAGGTCCTCTGGAAGAGCAGACGGTGCTCTTAACCTCTGAGCCATCTCTCCAGCCCCCGAAATAAGTACATTTTTTAAAATTAAATTACATTACATGTCAAATATTATCTGTACCACAGAGAGTTAAAGTACCATGTTTTTCCTAGTCAGGAAAATCCAGGAATATTTGTAGTAACAATTGAAAAGACTGCTACTTTACCCCTTGACAAAAATACATGATTACCATGGTAACTGCTGAAATGGGGCAGGATGTCTCTGTAGAAGCAGAGAATAGAACCAAGCATCAGCTGGAAGAGAAGTGCTCTAACTACCCACAAATGATATTTTTAGCTGTATTTGTATAAACTCAGGTCATTTTAGTTGAGACATCTAAATTAAGTAATTTCAGATACTTGGCATAGAAACTGCATATTGCACATTAAATATGTATATGATAACTTTGCATTCACATGTGCTAATCTCTTTTTTTTTCTAATTAAGTCACCTGGTCAAGAGAATCAAAAAAGTTTTGTCATGAGAAAAAACAAAAAAAAAAAAAAATAGGAACAGAAGCTGATACATTTATCTTTATGATAATGATTTATATTAACTTGTTTGAAAGGAAGACTTACTATATTAAATGCCTTCTGTGTAAGATGCTATTTGTTCCTTACAGAAGCACCACAAACTGGGTCCTATTGTTTTCCCATCTCATAGATGACGACAGTTTCACAGAGGTTAAGTAATTTACCCACTATCATATAGCTAGCATACAATGGAGCTAAGGTGAAATCTTATTGTTTTCAGGAATTTTGGCTCCAAAATAACGTAATTTGTAACATGAGAGAAAGAAACTTCAGTCTCTCTAAGCCAATATTCTCATGTAGAGAACACCAAAACCTCTACTTCTACTGTCTCTCTAAAAGAAGCAAAGGAGTGTGATCTTGGTATACTTCCAATTACCCTCCACTATCTTTAATTCACTGATACTCTCAACTATACGGTCATGCAATACATACTGCAGTGTACAAAACAAGTGCCGAGCACTATTCTTACTGTGCATATAAAGACACAGAAAACATATGGATTAAATAATCTAGCAAGAAGAGGAAACAATTGTATTATATTATGTATGACTTTGCACATTAAAAAGAGATGTGAGTGTAGAAATGGATAGAAATCCCCTTAGCAGGAGGAGTGCTTCAATCTGCCCTAACGTTAAGTAGAATTCTTAAGAAAACAGGAGCTGAAGGATGTACCCTGATTTAGGAATGAAGTCACAAAACCGCTTGATGGCAAGTGTGAATACAGCTCTGTGAAGCTGTATTTTAGTGGGTGAAGAAAAGAACTAGAAGTGAGTGGGAGAAGTAGATAGCAGGTAAGGGTTCGTGGACTATTAAAGACAATCAATTTTAATCCCTCAACACTGTGTGCCTGGACTTGTGCCAAGAACTTCACAGTATTGCTTCATGAAGAAGTTTACATCTGAGGAAATTGAAGCTCAGCCAGATGTGGCTTTCCTCAATTACATACCCTGGATAGAGGGAGAGTTTGAAGTCAGTTCTGATTAGTATCAAGGGATGCGTTTCTTTTCTATATCTCATACTTCGGTGTTTGGAGAGTCTGTTTGATAATTTCAAGCTATCATGTGCAATGATCAAATTTGCATTTTTGAAGAATCTGTGTCGCAATAATGGAGTGGATAAGTTGAACATTATAAAGGACTAGGAAACCATAGAAAGTACAATGGTTACAATAAGAAAAACAAAACCTATGCCTAGGCCAGTGGTTCTCATAGTTGGCTGTTTAATGTGAGAATTACCACTCAGGGACCAACGTCAATCCCTAGAGCCTGATCTCAGCTCTGTCTAGCAGACAGAACTAGGGTTTGGCTGTGAGGGGCTCCTCCAGCCACACCTAAAAGAAGAGACATTGAACAGCCAACCACACCTCCAACTGCATCAGGCCAGAGGACTGTGGATTTAAAATTCAGACCCCTGTCCAGAACAGAGCCAGAGATTGAGCAGACCACTTGCTCAGAGGCGACAGGAGACACACAAGTCCTCTTGCCACAACTGACTAGGAGCAGAATAATCATGAACACACTGAAGCCATGGGCAGACGCCAGTGCAAAAATATATATAACAATATAAAGAACAACAAGGTAAGACCAGAAGAAACTGGTGGTTCTACAACTACAAGACCTAAACAGAGCAATGAAGAGGAAACAACACCAAAAACACCTTTATGAAGATTATTGAAGCCTACAAAAAAGATATTTTAAAACTCCCTTAAAGAACTAGAAGAAAATACAAAAAAAAAAAATTGGAAGAGATGAACAAATCCTTGAAAGTAAACCAAGAAAAGATAAACCAAAAAATGAAAGAAACATACCAGGAACTAAAAACTGAAATAGAAGCAATAAAACAAGGCACAAAATGAGGCAAAAGTGGAAATAGAAAATCTGAAGAAAAGAGCTAGAATTACAGATAAAAGCAAAACCAACAGAATCCAAAAGATGGAAGACAGAATCTCTGGAGTGGAAGACTCAGTACCAGAAATAGATACATCAGTCAAAGAAAATACTAAAAACAAAATGTTCAGGAAATCTGAGACAACATGAAAAGACCTAAACTCAGAATAATAGGAATAGAAAAAGGAGAAGAATACCAACTCAAAGGCACAGGTAATGTATTCAATAAAATCATAGAAGAAAACTTTCCTAACTTGAAAAAGGAAATGCCTATAAAGATACAAGAAGCTTACAGAACACCAAATAGATATGACCCCCGCCGAAAAAGTCAGTTCACCACATAATAATCAAGCCAAAAACATAGAGAACAAGGAAAAAATTTTAACAGCTGCAAAAGAAAAGGGCCAACTTACTTATAAAGGCAGACCCATCAGAATAACACCTGACTATTCAATGGAAACAATGAAAGCAAGAAGGGCTTGGTCAGAAGTTATACAATAAAAGAGCATGGCTGCCAACCTAGACAACTATACCCAGAAAAATTATCAATCACCATAGATGGAATAAACAAGATATTTCATGACAAAGTCAGACTGAAACAATACCTATCTACCAATTCGGCCCTCCAGAAAGCATTAGAGGGAAAACTCCAACCTAAGGATCCCAGATACAACCATGAAACTACAAACATTCAATAATCCCACAGAAAGAAAAGCCCAGAGAAAGGAAATACATGTAAGTTATCACCAAAAATATCAGGAAACATCAATCAGTGGTCACTAATATCTCTTAATGTCAATGGACTCAACTCACCTATAAAAGACACACACTAACAAAATGGATACAAAAAGAGAAGCCATCTTTCTGCTGCATACAAGAAACACACCTCAACCACAAAAACAGACACAGGCTCAGAGTAAAGGGTTGGGAAAAGATTTTCCAGTCAAATGGTCATAATAAACAAGCTGGGGTTGCCATCCTAATAGCTAACAAAGTAGACTTTAACCTAAAAGCAATTAAAAGGGTCCAAGTTGGTCATTACTTATTCCTCACAGGAAAAATTGGTCAAGAGGAGATTTCAATCCTGAATATTTATGCCTGTAATATAAGGGCACCTACCTATGTAAAAGAAACACTGCTAAAGCTCAAATCTCACATCAATTCTCACACCCTATTTAGTGGGAGACTTCAATACCCCACTTTCATCCCTGGATAGGTCAACCAGATAGAGACTCAAAAAGAAATAAAGAGTGTAACAGAGGTTATGATGCAAATGGATTTAATAGATATTTACGAAGTTTCTGCCCAAATGCAAAGGAATATACATATTTCTCAGCACCACATAAAACTTTCTCTAAAATTGACCACATAATTGGTCATAAAGCAAATATGAATAGATACAAAAATGAAAATAATCCCTTGTATCAAATCAGGTCACCAGGACCTAAACTTAGAGTTCAACAACATCAAAAATCACAGAAAGCCTACCAATTTATGGAAACTAAATATCACTCAACTGAACCACCTCTGGGTCAAGGAAGAAATTAAGAAAGAAATCACAGAAACCCTAGAATTTAATAAAAATGAATCCACAATATACCTAAACTTGTGGGACACAATGAAAGCAGTCTTAAGAGGAAAATTCATAGCACTAGATGCCTACATGAAAAAACTAGAGAAATCCCACACTAGAGACCTAACAGCGCAGCTGAAAACCTTAGAACAATTAGAAGCGAACTCACCTAGAAGGAGTAGACGGCAGGAAATAATCAAACTTAGAGCTGAAATCAATACAATTGAAACAAAAAGAACAATACAAAGAATCAATGAATCTAAGAGTTGGTTCTTTGAGAAAGTCAACAAGATAGATAAGCCCTTATTCAAACTAATCAAAAAGCAGAGAGAAAGGATCCAAATCAATAAAATCAGAAATGAAAAGGGGGACATAACAATAGACCCCCAGGAACTCCAAAAAATTATGAGATCATACTTTGAAAATCTATATTCCACAAAAATGGAAAACCTATAAAAAATGGACAGCTTTTTGGACAGGTATCATTTATGAATATTAAATGAAGACCAAATTAAATACCTAAACAGGCCTATAACCCTAAAGGAAATTGAAGCTATCATTAAAAGTCTCCAGGTCCAAATGGTTTCAGTGCAGAATTCTACCAGACATTCAAAGAAGAATTACTACCACTACTCCTAAAACTATTTCACACAGTAGGAACTAAAGGGATATTGCCAAATTCCTTTTATGAGGCCACAATTTCCATAATATCCAAGCCACTCAAAGACAAAACAAAGAAGGAGAATTAGAGACCAATTTCCCTCATAAATATTGATGCTAAAAATTCTCAACAATATTCTGGCAAACCGTATACAAGAATATATAAAAAAAATATCATCTACAATGACCAAGTAGGCTTCATCCCTTAAATGCAGAGCTGGTTTAACATATGAAAAAACATAAATGTCATCCATCATATAAACAAACTTAAGGGAAAAAAACACATGATCATATCCTTAGATGCTGAAAAAGCCTTTGACAAAATTCAACACTCCTTTATGATAAAAGCCCTGGAGAGATCAGGAATACAGGGAAAATATCTCAATATAAATAAAGGCGATTTACAAGAAGCCTATAGCCAACATCAAACTTAATGGAGAAAAACTCAAAGCAATCCCACTAAAATCAGGAACTAGAGAAGTATGTACACACTCCCCTTATCTATTCTATATACTTCTCGAAGTTTTAGCTAAAGCAATAACAGAACGAAAGGAGATTAAGGCGATACGAATTGGAAAAGAAGAAGTGAAACTATCTCTATTTGCAGATGATATGATTGTATACATAAGTTACCCACAAAATTCTACCAGGGAACTAATACAGCTGATAAACCCCTTCAGTAATGTAGCAGGATACAAGATTAACTCAAAGAAATCAGTAACTCTCCTACACACTAAAGATAAAAGGGCTGAAAAAGAAATAAGGGAAACATTACCTTTTATAATAGCTGCAAATAGCATTAAATACCTTGGAGTAACTATAACCAAAGAAGTAACAGATCTATTTGACAAAAATTTTAAATCACTGGAAAAAGAAATTGAAGAGGGTATCAGAAAATGGAAACCTCTCCCATGTTCCTGGATAGGTAGGGTCAACATAGTAAAAATGGCAATCCTACCAAAAGCAATCTACAGAATCAATGCACTGCCCATCAAAATCCCTAGACAATATTTTACGAACCTTGAAAGAACAATACTCAACTTCATTTGGAATAACAAGAAAGCCAGGATTGCTCAACAAAAGAAACTCAGGAGGCATCACCATCCCTGACTTCAAGTTATACTATAGAGCTACAGTAATAAAACAGCCTGGTACTGACTTGTGGAATAGACTTGATGATCCAGGCATTAACCCAAAAACCTATGAACACCTGATCTTCAACAAAGAGGCCCAAAATATTCAATGGAAAAAAGATAGTATGTTTAGCAAATGGTGTTGGCATAGCTGGTTGGTAGTGTGTAGAAAAAAAGTAAATAGATCCAAGCCTGTCACCCTGCACAAAATTCAAATCCAAGTGGATCAAAGACCTCAACATAAACCCAACGACACATAACTTGATAGAAAAGAAAGTGGGAAATACCCTCCAACAAATTGGCACAGGTGACCACTTCCTAAATGTAACACCAGTAGCACAGACACTAAGAACAACAATCAATAAGTGGGATCTCTTAAAACTGAGAAGCTTCTGCAAAGCCAAGGACACTGTTAATAGGACAAAACGACAACATATAGAATAGGAAAATATTTTCACCAGCCCTACAAATGAAAGAGGACTGATCTCTAAAATATATAAAGAACTCAAGAAACTAGAGCCCAAAACCTTGAATAACCCAATCAAAAATGGGGTTCAGATCTAAACAATTATGAATGAGTGAAAGGTACTTGAAAAAGTGCTCATCTCCTTTAGCCATCGGAGAAATGCAAACAAAACAACTTTGAGATACCACCTGATACCTGTCAGATTGGCTAAGATAAAAGACACAGATGACAGCCTATGGTGGAGAGGATGAGGAGCAAGGGGAACACACCTCCATTGTTGGCTGGAATGTAAGCTTGTTCAACCACTCTGGAATGCACTATGGCAGTTTGTCAAAAAACTGGGAATCAATCTCCCCAGGGATCCAGCAATACCACTTCTGGGCATATACCCTAAAGACGCACATTCGCACTCTCAACTATGTTCATTGCAGCATTATTCCTAATAGCAAGAACCTGGAAACAACCTAGATGCCCCTCAACTGAAGAATGGGTTAACAAATTATGGTACATCTGCACAATGGAGTACTACTCAGCAGTAAGAAAAAATGATATCTTAAAATATGCAGGCAAATTGATGGATTTGGAGAATATCCTCCTGAGTGAGGTATCACAACCCAGAAAGACAAGAAGGAGATGTACTCATTCATTAGTGGACTCTAAACACAAAAGCAAAAAGCAAAGCATGTCCAAGCTGCAAACCACAACCACTGAACAGCTTGGGATCTGAAACACCTTGAACTGGCTCCTTGGATGCCACTTGCTCTAGAGGAACACCTGACTCAGTCTTGATGTTGGGGTAAGGAAACTGGATCTGTCAGGAGTGGATGCTGGACTAAGCCATATTGGGACCTTGGGGCCTCCTGCCCTTGCTGGGGAGGAGATGGGGAGATGTGAAGAAAGAGAGTGACTGGAGGGTGTGGGAGCGTTAAGGGACCTTGAACAAAGATATACAAGGATAGAAAATGTGACTTTATTCATAATAAAAAAAAGAATTACCAGGGAAATACTGAGACTGTGTGTGGTGATATGTTACATATTTAATAAAACCTAAAATATCCAGAGACAGCACACCGTTAAAACCTAGGAAGACAGCTTAGGAATTTCTTTATCCTTGAGTACAAGTACAAACAACTGGGATTCAATGGCACACACCTTTAATCTTAGCACAAGGAAAGCCTGAGAGTGGTGACCTACAACCTTAATCCCATAACTCCCAGAGACAGAATTTTCTGCCTTGTTGTGAGTTCAAGGCTGTCTACCAAATGGAGTAGTTCCTGCCTTTAATCCTAACCTGGATGGGATACAGCTGGTATTTAAGGTCTTTAAAGTCTCATAGGAAACCAGCAGAGGCAGAAGCAACCAGGAACCAGGCTGAGGAAATTGGAAGATAGGTGGGTAAGAATTGACTATGATGTTTCCTCTCTCTGATATTTCAGCCTTTCCCCAATATTTGGCTCTGAGTCTCCTTACAATCTGAATTCACTTGGGTTCCACACTCAGTACTGCTGGTGTAATTGGTTTTTTCAAATACCAACAAATGATTGTCATATGTATTCAGTGTTGAGAAACATTGACCTTGGACAGGTCATTATGGAAAGAAATGAAGAGAGAGGCATAATTATTATTTATAAATTTGGACCCACAGGATTTGATGGTTAACTAGATGGGGTATGGGGACCATGCATTAAATTAAAGGTAAAGGAAGTTATGAGGTTTAGGTTTGAAAAGATGATGGCATTAATACCTAGTGTTAAAATGTAAGAAATAAAAGAATAAAAGAGTATTGAATATAGAATAATTATATGCAATCATGAAGTTTTAAAATTATTATAATATATTTACATTTAAAAATAAATATAAGTACTTCAATCAAAAAGAAAAAGGAAAAGATGAAAAGGTCAGGAAGCATAGGATGATGGTCTTGGCAGGCCATCAGAGCTAATAATACCAGCTGTTTCAAGTTGTCTTCGAAAATGCTCTCAGCAACTCCTAAGCTAAGAACTGGCCCTATTGACGCTCCTGCTTGATGATGAACAAAAAAAATCAGCTCCTTTAATGAGCTGACACTGATTTGTATCCACTGGCATTGGGTCAGCAAAGGGAACAACAGTGTTGAGCGGATTCCCACTCTGGCTGCCCAATGTAATCACTGGTGAAGTTCCAGAGAGCATTGGCATGTGGGCTGCTGAGATGGCTCAGAAGATATCAGAGCTGAGTTCAATCCTCAGAAGTCATCACACACATACACACACACACACACACACAGCACTGGTATTTTAATTGGGATTAAATCTTAAATGTACATGATTTTCTTAAGGGATAATAGTAAAGGCTATTCTTTTGCATGTTCATATACCTCTTACCAAACGGATGACATTCAAATTGGCATGTAGGTTGTACTTGGTTTATTTGAAATGGTCAGACAATGCTATCCTCTTTATTAGGGGATTACCAAATCTCCCTCATATATTAACCCTCTCCTTTGTGCTATTTATTAAAAGTGATTAAAAGTTCATTCATAAACTTCTAGGCATATATGGAGCCAAATGCTACGCTTACATTTTCTTTAAAAAATTATTATTTATTCTTCTCTCATATATTACACTCAACTGCAGTTTGTCTCCCTTTTCCCCTCCAAGTTCCTCCATATCCCACCTCTCCCTTTGCCCCACATCAACTCAGAAAAGAGCAATCATCCCAGAGATATTAACTAAACATGGCATAACAAGTTACAATAAGACTAGGCATCAACCCTCATACCAAGGATGGACAAGGCAACCCAGTGGAGGAAAAGGGTCTCAAAGGCAGGCAAAAGAGTCAGAGACCGGCCCCAGCACAGGTTCATGCTGTCAGAAGTCCTGCAAGAATCCCAGGCTACACACCCATAACATACATGTTGAGGACGTAAGTAAGACTCAGGCAGGCATTCTCTTCGAAGCCCTATGAGCCCTGGTTAGTTGATCCTGTGGCCAGTGTTCTTGTGGAGTCCTTGACCCCACTGACTCCTATAATCCTTCCTCTCTCTCTTCCTTGGAATCCCCCAAGGTTGGCCTAATGTTTGGCTGTGGGTCTCTGCATCAGCTTCCACCAGCTGTTGGGTGAAGCCTCTCTGGTGATGACTATGCTAGGCTCAGATCTATGAGTATAGCAGTGTATCACTAGGAATCATTTCATTGACTTATGTTTGCTTTTATCTTTTACTTTTTAGAGAGAAATTAGCTGCCCAAATTCTACTTGTGGTTATGAAGAAACAAACCTCTAATGAGTAACACAGCCAGAGGAAGTTAGTGTTGAGATTAATTTTAAAATGTTGGAAAGTCTAAAGGGGAAATAGATTGGGCCGGGAACTCAGAATAGGACAGAAAGAAAACACTCATGTAGTATGAATGGAAACAAGTAGGGAAAACTTGTGACCAGCATATGAGCATTTGGATTATATTTGGGAAGGAGAGCCTTGGAGAGAACAGATGCCTAACTAGAGTGGGGGCCACATGGATGCAGCTAAGAGCAGAGTACATTATCTTGTTCTTTCACTTGATTTCCAAATGAAGGAACCTAATAAGACACTAGTTTTCATGGACCTTGAGATACCCAGGCTTAACAACATGCACTATACTGTAGAGCTAAAGGATGAGAGCAACTCTGCAGGCAAGCTGGCAACTAGCTGGCAGTGGGGTGCTAGGCTATACATATATTCTGGGACTCTAGGACTATATATTCCACATATATGTGTGTATTACATGTACATATATATTCCATAAATCTTATTAAATATAAGTGGATGAGAATAAAACATAACGGAAATTATGAAGTTTTCTAGTGGTAGATTATGAAATAGGAGCAATTTAAAATCCATATTAACAATTGCTATGACATGTTGATAGGTCCACAGTGGAATATATTGTCATATAAGTGTATGGAAAATGTTTTAACATATTATAAAAGGAAAAACAGTATAGATATATGTACATGAAGAAACACAAAGGAGAGAATTTGGGGGCAGATATGATTTCAATGTGCAAAATCCTGTGGGTACTAAAGAATTAATGATGTTGTTTAGGAACACTAAGTGTTTGGTTTTCAGAAAAACAGAAAGTTATTTCCACAAGAAAATTTACAGAAGCAAAATTTATAAAAATTTCACACACACACACCAAAACTACTCTGGTAAAAGTGGGTTTGTCTTTGTGCAAGCTTGCCACTGACCAAGAATACAGCCTTAGCTAAACTTTCTTCCATAAGCTGATGGTCATGCCATCACATTTTCTAAACAACTTGCTTGTTATCAGACCTTACCTTTCTTAACACAGATGTGTCTATTCACAGATAAAACGTCTGTCTGGATCATTGGTGGTGGGACATGCTGATGTTTTGGGGGGAAACCACAGACACAGACCCCAATAATTGTAAAACTTTTCTAAGGCAACATTGGTCTGATGAGGTGGGAGAAAACAGAAGTTTAAGAATAAGAAAGAGTGAGATTATTTGGGGCATTTTCCCAGACAGGTATCTATTTAATAGTCTCTTCTGTTTAAATAATAACTTGAACCACTTATTTTTCAGTGATATGTTGTTGTTTTGTTCTTAAATTTCAAGATGATTGAGATGATTTGTATGTATCTAGGATCAGCCGAAAGATAGACTCACTGTGTAGCTCAAATTAGCCTTGAACTCCCTATTTATCCTAGGCCTGAGTCCAACAGTTAAATTAATCATTCTCCTGCCTCAGCATCCTGAGTGCTAAAGTTAGAGATGTACATCAATATGACAGGTAGCCTTCAGATTTTAGTTATTCTTTTAAAATAATTTAAGGTTGAACATATAATTACATTGGCCAATTTTATACAGAATAATTGTTTTCATTCTCCAATTTTATTTCACTATTTCTTACTCTTCCCTGTTTTTAAAATACCATCTTCTTACTATTTCAGGAAATTTAGCCAGATACTACATTTTAAGAAGTATGAGGTTTTTAATCATCATAAAAGTATAGTTAAATGTTTGCAGTTTTAAAGCCCTAATCAAGAACCTTTAGATTTCTCATTTAGCAGGTCTAACTTTTGAGATCAGTGGAGGCAGGGAAGGGATTACAGGATTTACTGAGGCAGCTGCCCAGAGTTCTGAAAGGGTGACCAGTTTGATATAGGTCCTTGATTAAACAATGTCTACTCATGTCTAATGGATCCCAGCATCCTTTTGCAATTTATGTATTAATGACTGCCAAAGTTCTTCAGATTACCACCTTAGTAAAATTCAGATCATTCTGGTCAGAAGTACTATTTCAGAAAGAAACACCAATGGGTGCCCACTGACATTAGCCGATTGACCAAGCCATACTCTTGCACCTCATGGCTGAGATGACTTCTCTGAGGAGGGCTTATATATCTGTGCCTTTATCAAATAGTATAACATCCTGAGACATTTTAATGCCACTTAGCTTTGGCCTGCTGATAGTGAAATTTGTGGCTTGGTGATTTGGCTTAATAGAATATTGTAGTCCTAGATGATTATGCATGTGGAAATTAAAAGGTTAAAGCTAAAAAGGTATGAGAAAAGCAGAAAATGGAAAAACTTGTCAATAATTTGAAAGAGCACAGATTTGTGGTCAGTTTGATCTACAACTATCTTACATAGTAGTTAGTAGGCCTTCTCTTTGTTTTCTGTCAACAAACTTTATTATCCAATTTAAAAAAAAATGTGCCCATAGGGACCCAGGTTAGGTTCTTGGTATATTCCCTCTGCCTTGTAACTTTTAGGGTCTATTCCCCTTCTCCCAAATGATCACTTACTCTTCCCAACCGTCTAACTTGCCCACTGTCATTGTATTTCTGTTGATTTTTAATTGGGATGTTTCCTTTCGTGTGGAAATGTGATTGGTGTCTTTTTGGAAAGAGTTCAGACTAATTGGTAAGTTTGGCAGTCACTTGTCCAAAGTCTAGCGGGACAGGATGGTTCCTGGCAGCAAACAGAGCTGAGTGCTCAAATCCTCAAGCTGGCAGAGAGCAGATGCAAGTTCAAAAGAGAACAAAGGACCTTCTGGAGTCAAGTTAAGCATTCTGGGTATGTTGTCAGTGGGAAGGGAATATACTGTTTTGCTGTTCACGTCTGTGTGTCCTGACTTTCTGTGCTGTCCCCTCTCCAACCTCATGCCTCTATTGGCTGAGAAAATGTCACCCCAAAGGGTCACATCTCAATTGCAACCTCAAAATTTCCCCGTAACCACATAACTGCATCCTTCCTGTTGAGCTAATTGTATTAGGTGATGTCAAGTGCTTCCTCTGTGGCTGTGCTATAATAATATGTATGGCCTTGTGCACAGTGCTGTCAAATTTCTGGAGGCCTCCAACTGTTTTCTGGACCCAGACTTTGGAAAGAGCCCAGCATGTCATATGCAAAAAGTCAACAACATATTTCTAGACTCTTGGTGTCTGTTGTGATACTCAGTTCATTATCTTTTGCCTTTTTTATGTATACTGGGGATATAAGAGACCAATATAACACGATAGATTTCTAAATATTACTGATATTATTTTCCAAGAGCTTCTAAATTGTTGATAAACTATAATAAACTATATTAGACTTTGAAATCTTACCCCAAGTGCTTATCATCTTTGTTTATTACTTCCATAGTCTAACTTGTCATTAAATCTTATTTAGTGTTTTTGTCCTTCAGCTGGCCTTTGAAGCCTACTTTTGCTTCTCCTCAATCTGATATGATCCAGCCATTTGCATCACATGTCTGGCACAAACTTAACAACAGCTTACCAGAATTCCCAGAGTAAAATGCAGGTCCCTTCACTCACACGCACTGCCTTTGGTGGCCTGGTCCAGCATGGTCCAGCATGGTCCAGCATGGTCCAGCATGGTCCAGCATGGTCCAGCATGGTCCAGCATGAACCCTCCTGGCCTCTGTTCCCATCTCCTTCCTCTCATCTCACTGCTTTCACCACCGATTGTCAGGCAAGCTTCCACCAAGAGTTTTGACCAGCTTCTTCTTTCGTCTCTATTGCTCCCTCCTGATTCTTCTTGATTCATTCTTCCCCTCAACTTTTTCTCTCCACTACCTTTATTCATCACTAGATATTTTATTTATCTATCTTACTTAATTTTTCTCCTGCCATAATTTAGGAAGGTAGTTAGAGCACTTTTCTTCCAGCAGGTGCTTAGTTCTAGTTCTCATTCTCTCTCTGTCTCTCTCTGTCTCTCTCTCTCTCTCTGTCTCTGTCTCTCTGTCTCTGTCTCTCTCTGTCTCTCTCTGTCTCTCTCTGTCTCTCTCTGTCTCTCTCTGTCTCTCTCTCTCTCTCTGTCTCTCTCTCTCTCTCTCTCTCTCCATACATATATGGTGATATATATATATACACAATCACTAAAATATCTTTATACAGGAAAAAGAGTATGAATGAAAATACTCAACTGGATCTGGTTAGCTGCAAAAGTGCTGACCAACAGCTAGCAAGAACATCATTTGATGCAAACAAAGAATAGATAATAATCTAACCAGAACAGATAAAGTCCAGAACATTGCTGTGAAAGCACAGAATGATAATTCTGGTCATATTCCCAACATGGACATAACTTAAAACTACATCTTTTCTCATTCTGGGACACTTCTCTGTATCAACCTGATAATTGTTCATCAATAAATATTACTTAGTTATACTCATTTTAAGTCAGAATGAGAATATTTAGGTCTCTAGACCACTGCTGATTAAAGATCACATCAAATCTTGTAACCATAATTTTACCTGTTTCTTACAGGCCACATTATTTTTACAAAGCTTGGTTTAGAAAAACAGGTGAATAGAAATGGCCTTTGTTATATACTACTTACAACTTGATACAACTTCAACTTTAAATAATCAATAGGAGTAGTTCATCCAACATAACTACTTACAAATGGAATTAATTGCCATTTTTACATTATTCAAGAGTTTAGCTAGCTCTAAACTTTTACTATCATGAATTAAAACAGTAGAATTGTTTCTGTTCTTTCCTAAAAAGTATGAAAAAAATCATTTATCTCCTCAAAAGTTTTTCTTTTGAGGAAATATAATCATCATAGTATAAAAGTTGCAAAGCATTTAATTTTTCCCATTTTATACATTGAAAAATTAAAAATTATATTCTACTTAGCATTTCATAAGAAATCAGATGCTATCATCACTCAATAACTTCTATATTTGATAGCATAAAATATATTAAGCTCTTTTAAAATATTTATTTTTATTTAATTTGCATTGATGTTTTGCCAACATGTCTGTATGTCTGTCTGTCTGAGAGTGTCAGATCCCCTGGAACTGGAATTACAGACAATTGTGAGGTGCCATATGGGTACTGTGAATTGAACTTGGATCTTTGGAAGAACAGTCAGTGTTCTTAACTACTGAGCCATCTCTCCAGCCCCCATTAAGCTCTTTTTTAGCCCTAAGAAAATTTCCATCTTTCCTTTTTTGCTTTGTGAATTCATATTTTTACTAAAAATCTCAAGTATTTATCCTTGAATACAATGCTTTGTAATATTAAAATATTTTTGCCTGGTAATGATATCAGATACCTGTAATGTTAGCATGTTGGAGGTTGAGGTAAAAAGACCATGAATCTGAGGAGAGTAAAATCTCCATAGTGAGTACCTACCTGGTCATCCTGCACAATATAAAAAGACACAATAAAAATTGTTGTTGGGGGGCTGGAGAGATGGCTCAGTGGTTAAGAGCACTGACTGTTCTTCCAGAAGACCTGAGTTTGATTCCCAGCATCCACATGGCAGCCAACTGTCTGTAAATTCACATAAAATAAAAATAAATGTTGAAAAAATTGTTATTGGTTATCATATTATCATCAGTAACAAAATACACATATAGGTTAAAGGCTTACTTTTACTTACTTTTTAAAACTAAAATATAGTTATGCCTGTATTTTTTCCTTTCTCCTTCCAGCCTCACTTAGGCACTTCCTTGGTTTATTTCAAACTCATAGCCTCTGGCTTCTTTTTCTGTAATTATGGCCATATATATTCCTACATATATAAATATTATCTGTCCAGTTTGTAGTATTACTTGCATGTATATGATTACAGAGCTAATCATCCTGTATTGGATAACCAATTAGAGAACTCTTTCTTGGGAAAGACTATTTCATTCCATTCTCAGCATTACTTAGCTGCTTGTAGTTCTTTTGCCTAGGGTTGGGGTCCTATGAGATTATTTTTCCTTCTAGGTTAGCATGTCTGTTGGTGTCTTATTGCCCAGGCAGGCATATTGATGAGAATTCATGGGTATAGCTTCCTTGACATTAGATGACACAGTCTCATGTCATTTCAATGCTAATTTTTTTCTAGATAAAGTTATCATAACTTTGCCATTATACTTTTGATTAAAATAATAGTTTTTAAAATGTCACATGAATGAAACTTAAAAACTCCTTCTACTGATAAAAGTTCTCAGGCTTCTGTGAGTCTCAGAATTTCTTGTGCAACTCTTAATACAGAAAATACTGGACTTTGTTCATAAATCAGGGTGATAAAGAGGAAATAGTTTGAATGTTTAGGATGGAACCATGTGATATTATTATTGGTTTAAGGATGTATGCAGAAAACCCCTGAGGTAGAATGTTATGTGTGGAGCCTGGTGGCATGTGTACTTTCATGTGGACAGCCTCTGAAATATTTGGAGTGGATAAGATTACAGAGGGAAGAGAGTCCATGCCAATGAAAAGCCAGACCATGTTTTAGTGAACTTCAAAATGTAAGTTATCCATGGACATATAGAATGCCCCAAATAGATGGAAATGATGAGACTAAAGGGTATGTATGAGCTGCTTAAGGTGAAGGGCCTTATTCCACTCATATGATTGTTTGCATATTTTTGTATATCTCTGGAATTGTTGCTGCAGCTCATGCTAAGAAAATAAATAAAATGTACTTTGCAAATGTTACTACCACCTGACTGGAAAACTCTACTTGTTCCCCTCAGATAAAAGTTATGAAGCTAAATTATGATTCAGGAGCTAAGAAATTTAAGTTAGTTGAGAGAACCAGCATGTCCCTTAGAAACACACACACACACACACACACACAGCTTTCAGATATGAGACTTTCAACATGCAAATAATCTTTGATGTCAAGCAATCACTAGAAATCACATCTGCTCCAGGAGAATTCTGGTTCTATTATGCTTGTGTTTAGGGGTGAGCTCTCTGGTGAATCTTTACAGTGTAATGTGCATTAAATTGGCAAGCTGTCATGTCTTGTCTGAACTCCCCAGGAAGCTGGCTCTGGAAGCATGCTTCTTACAGTCTCCCTTCACTTCCCAGTACCATTCCAGAACCATACATGTTTGTCTCAGAGGTCTTCAGGACTCTAGTCTGGGGGACAAGTTGCTTTCTTTAATTCTGACAGGGAGGGATAAGAAAAGCAAAACTACCAGAGAATAAAAGTATCATGTCCTTGAAAACATGTATAAGGTAGATCATTTCCAACAGAATTCTCTATTGTTCATTCCATTATATAAAAGTGCCTACAGTGGGAAAGAGAAGCCAGAAGCACAGCAATGAGAAACTGAAGCATAGAAAATTCATCTGGTGATATGATTGTATACATAAGTGACCCACAAAATTCTTCCAAGGAACTGCTACAGCTGATAAACACCTTCAGCAATGTAGCAGGATACAAGATAAACTCAAAGAAATCAGTAGCCCTTCTATACACTAAAGATAGAAGAGCGGAAGAAGAAATAAGGGAAACATTACCCTTCATATTAGCTACAAATAGTATTAAATACCTTGGAGTAACTATAACCAAAGAAGTAACAGACCTATTTGACAAAAATTTTAAATCACTGAAGAAAGAAATTGAAGAGGATATCAGAAAATGGAAAGCTCTCCCATGTTCCTGGATTGGTAGGATCAACATAGTAAAAATGACAATTCTACCAAAGGCAATCTACAGA
>PVIH01010494.1:0-33598 GCA_004025045.1 Sigmodon hispidus | reverse complement strand
TAGGAAAGCCAGGATTGCCAAAACAATTTTACTCAACAAAAGAACCTCAGGAGGTATCACCATCCCTGACTTCAAGCTATACTATAGAGCTACAGTAATAAAAATAGCCTGGTACTGGCATAAAAACAGACTTGTGGACCAATGGAATAGAACTGAGGATCCAGACATTAACCCAAAAACCTATGAACACCTGATCTTTGACAAAGAGGCCCAAAACATTCAATGGAAAAAAGATAGTATATTTAACAAATGGTGTTGTCATAGCTGGATGGAAGTGTGTAGAAAAATGCAAATAGATGCGAGCCTGTCACCCTGCACAAAACTCAAATCCAAGTGGATCAAAGACCTCAACTTAAAC
Source organism: Sigmodon hispidus (assembly GCA_004025045.1). Classification (NCBI taxonomy): domain Eukaryota; kingdom Metazoa; phylum Chordata; class Mammalia; order Rodentia; family Cricetidae; genus Sigmodon; species Sigmodon hispidus. The sequence goes on along the minus strand of PVIH01010494.1, from coordinate 33,240 downwards.
CCAGCCACTTTGAATTTGATAGAAAAGAAAGTGGGAAATACACTTCTACAAATTGGCACAGGTGATCACTTCCTAAATATAACACCAGTGGCACAGGCACTAAGACCAACAATCAATAAGTGGGATCTCATGAAGCTGAGAAGCTTCTGCAAAGCCAAGGACACTGTCAATAGGACAAAATGACAGCCTACAGAATGGGAAAAGATTTTCATCAACCCTACAAGTGATAGAGGACTGATCTCTAAGATATATAAAGAGCTCAAGAATTTAGAGCCCAAAACCTTGAATAACCATATCAAAAAATGGGGTACAGATTTAAAAAGAGAATTCTCAGCAGAGGAACTACGAATGGCTGAAAGGCACCTGAAAACGTGCTCTTCATCTTTAGCCATCAGAGAAATGCAAATCAAAACAACTTTGAGATACCACCTAACACCTGTTAGATTGACTAAGATAAAAGGCACAGATGACAGCCTATGTTGGAGAGGATGCAGATCAAGGGGAACACTCCTCCATTGTTGGTGGGAGTGTAAGCTTGTTCAGCCACTTTGGAATGCAATATGGAGGTTTCTCAGAAAATTGAAAATCAATCTTCCCAAGGACCCAGCAATACCACTTCTGGGTGTATACCCTAAAGAGGCACATTCACACACCAAAGGTATTAGCTCAACTATGTTCACAGCAGCATTATTTGTAATAGCAAGAACCTGGAAACAACCTAGATGTCCCTCAACTGAAGAATGGATTAACAAACTGTGGTACATCTACACAATGGAGTACTACTCAGCAGTAAGAAAAAATGATATCCTAAAATTCGCAGGCAAATGGATGGATTTGGAGAATATCCTCCTGAGCGAGATATCACAATCTCAGAGAGATAAGCAGGGGATGTACTCACTCACTAGTGGTCTCTAAACAAACAAACAAGAAAAAAAGCCAAACATGCCCAAGCGGCAAACCACAACCACTGAACAGCTTGGGATCAGAAACACCCTGGACTGACCCTTCAAACCCCACTCCAAATATAGGTACACCAGACTCACTCTTGAGGGAGGGGGCACAAAACTGGATTTGGCCAGGAGTGGAGACTGATCTAAGCATTATTGGGTCAGTGGGACCATAGGACTGAATGCTCCCTGCCCAGGGAAGGGATGGGGAGTTGCAGAGAAGAAAAAAGTCAAGATGTGGTGGGAGGGGGAAGGGACCTTGAATAAGGATATACAGGGATGGAAAAAAAAAATTTCAGAGGGAAAGATGAACACAAAGTAAATATATGTGTAGCAATCTTATTTGCATTTCCACCCTTGATAAGCCATGCTTATGATTCTTATCCTCTTTATAGTTATTGTTAACTTTTCCTCATTTTAAATTCATGTTACTGTTTTTTTGTTAAATACAAAATAAAGAAGAAGAAAAAAAAAGAAAATTCATCTGGGATCTAGTTGACTGACTCAAATTCTCAGTTAGTTTCTATTGGATGCTGTGCATCCCCACTTTGATAATGTTCTCTTTTTGTTATTTGTTCTTTTTTATGGAAGCGTCATATGAGTGGACATGCTACTGTGCCCCAGGTTCTCTCTATTGGGAACTCAAGCCGACTGCTTCAAATAGACTCCCCAAGTCAATTTCTGCTGGATATTCTCAAAACCATTTTTGTAAAAATTCTATTTGGTATTATAATAATAATAATAAAAACAGGAGTCAGATATCAGGGAAAGGCTGAAATGTCAGACAGATAGAGAAATAAACCACAGTCACTTCTTCCTCAGCCAGCTTCTTAGACCTGTCTCCATGATCTCCCCAACTCCAAGCTTCTTCATCCTCAGCCAAACAGGCAAGCCAGGCAAAGGAAAAAACTCCTGCCTCCTTTGACTTAGTGTGTGTGTGTGTGTGTGTGTGTGTGTGTGTGTGCGCGCGCGCGCGCCCAGCTATCTTAATTCCTTGTTTGACTTTCCTAGAGGTGTGAACCACCACTGCCTGGCTCTGTTAGGCCTTGAGTTCTTGAGATCCAGAGGGATCTCTGCCTTCCTAGGGATGGGATTAAAAGCATCACTCTCTGACCTTCATTGATTGGCTCTGTCCCCTGATATTCCAAATTATTTTCATTAAATATACAATATTTTACCACACATAATATTTGATGCTCTCTCTCATTAGTTATTCTTTTACTTTGGCTTGATATCGGGTTAATTAATTCAACCATTTCAAAACCAGAAATATGACTGTACTAAATAGATCTCCATATAAAACTCTATTAATGGCACCTAGTGCCAGAAAGGAAAGAAACCACACAGATCTCCTCCCTAACACTTCAGCAAAAAGTTAACACTCTTTTTAAAACCTGCTACATTTTTCCATTGTTTTTACTTTAATCAATTATTTTCTCATAAACTGAGATATAGTAGATATTATATTATATATAAGCATATATAATATATACAGATAAAATCACATTACTATTATTGTTGGTGTTAATAAGAAACAAAATCTTACTATGTAGTCTAGGATGACCATAAACTCACCATTCTCCTGTCTCCCAAATGATAAAATTGCCAGTGTCTCTGCCTTCTTTCCTGTTTAAACAGTAATCTCAGTAATGATGGATTCTCAATGCCCTTTGAGTATTGTGTAACAACAAGGAAGCCATCCAGTGTCTTATTAAGTCTTATACTTGCTAGAGTAGTCAATGATGCCTGTCAGGTGATTATAGGCCCCAACACCTGCTCATGACTGAAGTCCCCGGGGGTAAGGCAGAATTCTGCATTTGTAAGCTGCTTTTATTGACATTCAAAATCTCATTAGTGATAGCTCTTGCAGGATCACTAGGTTATTCTGGAAATAATTTTAGTTGATTTAATCACGGGGAGAATTCTCCTTAATTTCTGATGCTTTTCTTACTCTGTATTAGCTTGAGGGCCAAGACTGCCCATATTTAGGAGGAGATTTGCTCACACAGAGAAATCACAAAGCAAACAGCCTCTGTCCAACATTGAGTCTACCAACTGCATTATCTGATGTTCCCTAGGTCCCAGTCTGTCTTGTCATTCTCTGGAACATACCTGGAAAACCTGCCCTTCTACATGGGTGGAACAGTCTCCCAGCTTGTCCACCCACCCATCCACCTGCCTGTCTGTCCACCTGCTTGCCTGAGCTATGGATCTAGGTAGATCTGCTCTTCTGATACATGGTAGCCTTTTAATAAAATGACCTTGTGGCATGCATCCACACTGCCTCCAATTTTTGTAAAAGCTTTAGTTACAAATAATATGACACTTGATGTCCTCCTGGAGCTCCTGTTTTGCAATAAATATAAAAATCTATTTTAAGGGTGTTGTCAAATTTAAAAATGCAGCTATTATTAGCTAACTATAAAATTTCTGGTGCAAAATTAACATATAATAGCAAATTATTTCATATTATAAATTATTTCTTTCCAGTGTATAGTTTTCATAAATTTACACTGCATTTATTAAAGTATAACACTATAATAAGCTCAAAATGCCTTTGTCATTGGTAACATTTTGTCTACAAAAAGGGAATAATTACAATCTAGCTGGACATTACTAATATTTATCACAATAGAATATATAAAAAAAGACCTCTCTATGGCCTCCAGTTCTGTCAGCATGCGCTGCATTCAATCATGAACCAGTAACTTCTAGACAGCACAGATGTCAAAATCCATTTTATGCCTTTATGACGGTAATATTCTCTCCCTGAAAGTGAAAAATATTTAGGTTAACACCAGGATTCTATAGGTAAGAACACTAATTTTGGTACAATTCAACTAATCACTTCTGTTTTATTAACAAATTGGCTAGTTGACAAAACAAAATCTCTCTGCAGCAAGGGGTCTTGTTTGAAAAGAATCATCTGTGCTCTGATTAATTCAGGGGCTGAGTACAGAAATGACCTAAATATTACTAGCATTTTCTCCTGCATAGAAACCATGTTTTGGGTTGTACTGTAACAAAACAGGCAACATTATTTTTCTCTTTAGACCATCAAGGTACTTGGTGTGTGGTAGTAACCACATGAAAAATAAAGTTTTGCACATGGCAGTTTTTAGATACATTAATAAAAAGAAGGAGGAGACTGCTTCCTACACTACCCAGTCAGTGTTTCTGGGAAGTAAAACTGTTGAACCTTAGATTTGACACATCATATGGCAAGGCCAGGCCAGATCAGGATGTATTTAGCTATGGAGGCAGCTGTACCTGGGTAGATTTACTTTTAACTTTCATCAATTATTAAATATATACATATTTAATTATAGCTGAGCAATGTGCCCCATACCTGTAATTTCAGCACTTGGGTGGCAGAAGCAGGGGGATTACTATAAACTCAAGACCAGCCTAGACTACATAAATAGTTGCAACTTAACCTGGTTAAGACTCTTTCAAAACACAGACAGACTGACTGACTGAATTATAGCCACACTAGGGCAGAGAGTTTATTGCAAGTATCTCTCTATCCCCTTAATAAGTAACTACATACAGAAGGTACATGATTATTCCTTAGCCGACTCATATAGAATATCAATAGCCCTTATAAATATGTGCATCCAATAGGAACATGTTTATTTCTTAGGTAATTCGTACAGACTCATGAGTGGAACGCCTAAGATTTCCCAGAGCAGTATTTTTCTGAAGTATGAATTCTTTTAACTTCCTCACACAAAACATCTGTTGAGTCCCAGCATGGATCCTCCCACAGCTCAGCAATTCACTGTTGCCTTTAGACACTGGGAGAATTTAATTTATTCAGTGAACAAAAGAATAAAACAAACATTGACAAAATGTGAAAAGCCACAAGCAGCAACATCTAGCCTTTTGAGATGGACAGCGTTTTAGTATTTCAAGTTTACACTTGAAGCTCCATGAAGAATTGTTCATCACTTTCTTGAATGTACCTGAGTCTTTACCTAATTCACTCTCTCTTGACCTTGTTTCTTGGCTAAACCAGTCTGCATACATCAGTGCCTCCTTCTCTACTATGCCAGCACTGTGAAGCTTCCAGCCAAGAGTAAATAAACTATAGGCCTTGCTGATTAGTTACTCTTTCAATTTATGAACCCCAGACAGCTCCTAGATTTGTATGGCCATCATTTTATCCGTAAATGACATATTCTCTGACAGCTTTGGATGACTTTCATGCCTCTCTTCTTTTCCAAACACTCCCACACATTTTCCCCATCCTCACATCTACCCAACCACCTGCATTCATGATCTGCTCTTGAACTAAGGCCAACAATTCTGGCTGTACTATCTGTACTGTCATCCATGCTAGTTTAAGGAAATTATATAAAATTATTTTTCTATTCATAATGTTTCTATCCCTACTAGATGACTACCACACACATATGCAATGTTACTTCTCATGATTGAAAAGGACCCTTTGCCTTTATCTACTTGGGCTACTATCTAATTTCCTTGTTCTTTAGGTAACAAAATTCTTTGAATTGATCATACCATCTTCTTCAAGATTCTCTGCTCCATATTCCTTTCTATCCATTTTAGTTACTTTAGTCTATATTATTATAGAGCATATTTTCTCACAAAATTAAATTACTAAATGATCCCTGCCTCATTTTGATTGCTATTTCCCTCACATTTTTTTCCTCTTGATTATGTAGCTTATCTCCAAAGATCACTATGATCAATTCTTTCCCTCTTTGAACACACTCATCACACCCACTACCAACACTGGGAAATAGAGTCTATCCCTCTACTTTCCTCAATTGGAGCTGAGTTGTCTTTGCTTTCAGTGTGGTAAAAAATGATACTGTACAATTCTACATCTATTTGATTTCTTCCTCTCTTCCTCCCTCTCACTTTACACAACTTCCTTCATGACACTGGCTCACCCAGTAGGCCAGGCTGGCCTATAATTCACAGTCTTCCTGTCTCAGCTTCCGAAGTGCTAAGATTGAGATTACAGGCAGGTACCATAATGTCTGGCTCTAAAGCTAATCTCCTGGAGGACTCCCAGGCCTTCCCTACCTCCTCTTGGATCTCTAAGATTCCATGAGAAAAATCTAAGGGACTTCACAGAAGTGATATGTGGATTTACGAGCTATTTTAATTTTTCAGAGAAGTCAAGCTTTCAGATGATTCCAACTTTAATCCATCTTTGGCTATAAATAATGACAGACACCAGGAAAGGAACCGCCAGCCCGAGTGCAGCCAATTCAAATATCCTTCACATGCAATACAATGTTGGTTCTGAACATAACTCTTTGGATTAGATATTACACAGCAATATTAAAAACAAAACAAAACTGGGTCACTACATTTGACAGAAGTGAAAACATGTTGCTAACAAGAGGGTGCTTAATTAAGTGTGCTGAATTGCTGTCTTTTAAGTTTATCATCTTATCTTCATAAAAAAAAATAAGACAAACAGTAAACAAAACAAAACAAGCAAACAAAAAAAAATCATCCCTAGGACTGTGTCAGAGATATCAAGGCAGACCAACTTCTAGGGCTCACAGCATTTCCCAGACTTTCTAGCCAACTTGCTGAACCTTTCTACACTTAATCTACTTTACCTCTACTCTTGCCTCATGCTAAAAAATGAAACAGGAATAGTCTTATTAAAAACTGTCAGATCAGTTTTTCTGCCCCAAAGTCCTCATGAGAATATATATGTAAGGCCCATAATGATGCAGGCATGGTAAGTCATGCCTGTAACCCCAGTACTTAGGAGATGGGAAGACAGCAGTTCCTGAGCAGCCTGGGCTACAGGACCAGAGTCTGGCTAGCTCTGCACAATCACATTCATTTCTGTGACCAGTCTTGGATTGTCCCATTTTCGTGCCTTTGTGATGGCCTTGTTTCCTCCCAGTACCAGCCTTTCACTGTGTTTTAGCCAACTTCACCCTCCAGTCCTTCCCTGGTTACCCTCTCTAAAAATTAGAATTCTCCAAGAACACTCATTGTACTCCCATTCTCCATTTTTCCTCTAGGCACAATCAGCTATAACTACTATAACATACAATTTGCTTACTAATTATCCTGTCATCATAGTATGCTTCATGAAGAATTTTTTTGGTATGTTTTATTGTCTGGTGTTTTTTGGCATCCAGAACACTTAGAAGGTAGTGAACACATTATAATTATTCTTAAATAAAAAAAGAAGTAATAAAGTTTTACTGCATGGCAACATACAAAATATTCAACAAATATTTTTTAAATTGACTAATGTGCTTTCTTCCAAAGAAATAAGAGTTAATTGCATTTCAGAGGACCAGAGATACAAAATGATGAAAATCATTTCTTTGTGATTATAAATATTTGAGAATCATTTAGACAAAATGCTATATTCCTTGCTCTCCATATATAATTTCCCTTTTTGATTTCCCATTCCTGACTGCTACTCATGATACAACTTAATGAAAATGAAATCAAAGGACAATTCTCTCTCTTGTTTTTCTTTGAAAAAAAACAATGCAACTTATACAGAATTCATTTTGTAGTGAAAGTTATTTGCTCATGGCCCTTAAAGGGTTAGGAGAAAAGGACAGCCTAGAAAACCCTGTTCTTCCCCCTTCCGACCCAATTTTCTCTTCACTTGACACATATTTAAAGCATCCAAATGCTCAAGGAACTTACCATGTCTTCACAAGGGGAAGAAATCGTGCATTCCCATTTACTGTATCCTAGGTTATTTTTAGCAAGATTAAAGAATAGTTTTTGACAATAGCAAAATAGAGCTCTCTGAGAACTAGTTATTTAAACCCTTACTGAAGGGATCCTGAAAAAAAAAATAGAATTTTATTAATTAGATAGCCTGAGGGAGAATTGAATCTTGAGTCACCAAGCCCTGTGCCAAAAAGAGTTGAAATCTTCAAACTTAGCCTTGTAATTAGAGGGTCTGAGCGACAGAAAAAGAACGTAGCTGGTGATATGCTTTAGTGAGTAAAAACTGCACTAAGCCAAGTCCAAAGAGACCAAGGGAAAATGGAGGTCATTGCAAATGCATGCACCTGATTTTCTTCTGCAAGAAACCAGAGCAGAAAACTGAAATCTGCGGAGCCTGTGACATTGTCTTCCCAGTTTTTACTGAGAAGTTGGTGTCATTATCCACACAAAGGTTAAAAAGGAAAAATTCAATTGCCCATACCAGTTTCTGAAGCATAAAAAGGCAGAGGTGAGAAATGGAATTCTCTCCCAAGCCTCAGGAGGCAATGTTTTCATCTGATAATTGGTACTGGAGCTTTGGTGACTTGCCTGAAACTTCTAACATTCTCTAAAATAAATCACTGCACGGTAGCTCTCATAAATGAGGATGCTTATTTTTCCAATATGACATTTTTCAAATCATTTGCATTTTAAAGGTCTAAGGAATTTTAATCGCTGATCAATTGTAGCCCACGTTTCCTGAGTGCGTGCATCCGAGTGCACCCTCAACGTTGCAGTCCTCATAAAAATTCTCTCTAAAGCTCCTGCTTTCATGTGTTTTTAAAATGGTTCAGCACCCCGCAGCTCCCATCATTCCAGCCTTCCCAAGTGGTCCCTTTGCCTGGAAGATGAAAGGCCCTGTTCACCTCAGTCAGGGTTCCTGCTTCTGCTTTCACACTGATGGAAAATAATTTTAAAACGGAAAGGAACAGACCCAGCGGCTGACCTTGAGCTGACGTGAAGCATTTCCTCAAAGGGGCCTTTTCAGTTCTCATGTGGTCTGCATTACTAATAGAAAAAGCACCTAATACTCAAAAGTTGTTCAAAATAAATCTTACTGGTTTGTATCTGCCATGTCATTTCAGAAAATAGGATAATAATACATTTCATTGCTTTATTAGCTTTACTCTAATTATCTTATTGGTTTCTTAAGGACAGTAATAATATTATACATCATAAGTCTTTAAAATTTAATCTATTGTGATCAGAGACACAGACACCTGGGTGAGGGTGCCTAGATTCAAATCCTACCTCTCTCCATTGTTGGCCCAATGTATCCTCCTCCCTATTCTACACTATGTGAAACACTATTACCTAACTCACAAATATTATAGAAGCACGTTTGGAAAACATCAGCACTTGCAAATATGTTTTACTTCTTTTATACTAACACAGAATCAATACAGACTTAGGGATATTGGTGGCTTCTCACATATCTGGGATTTAAAAAGCACACTTTGAAGTTTGTTAGTAGTAGACTGCAATAGACATTAAACTTTTTTTCACAAGCAAAGCAAAATATAAATAGACCCAACCTTTGCTATTCAAAAACTAGGGTCTAGAACAGAAACACTGGCTTCCTCATGGATGAAGAAATATGTTCTTGCCAAGTGATAATCAGACAACACATAGCCTAGATAATAATTAGCCAATAATATTTATGTGATTTTCATAATTATTGTCTCCAACAAGCTTTTGTTGGGTAGTATCTATGTGCAAGGCACTGAAGTAGATACTGAGAACAGATAGAAAACCAAGGCATTGATCTTCATGATATGCTTGAGATCTAGTTGGCAAAACAGGGTTTCTGTTAGTAACACAGATGGGACTGGGGACGGTGTGTTAAATGAAATGTTAGGAACAGAAGATAAATAGCACATGTTCTCTCTAATATGTGGGAGCTAAAAAAGTTGATCTCATAGAAGTAGAAAAAATAGTTGTTATCAGGAGCTGAATTCAAATGTTTCATAGCGCAGTATAATGGCAATAACTGACATCTAATGGCTGATGATAACTAATCATATATTTCATTTCTAGTAACCTTAATAGCTCAGCAAGTCTTGTGCCTCAGGAAGCATACTGCCACGTGTATACATCTTCAAGGTGCTATTCCTTTATTTTAGTGAAACTGATTTTTGAGAAACTGAAGAACTGATCATGAGAATATTTTTGTGATTCTAAACTGAGCTTGCCATGGAACCTTTGGCTAGCATCTTAAGCTGTCACACTTGTGCTCTGTGACCTTGAAAGGAATACACCCAGAAATGTATCTACCTTGGAATGGGGCATTTCTTATAAGTGATGTTTCTTATATGGGGATATATAAGCTCCTCTGTTATAACCCCATACTTACATAACTCTGGTGTTTTTCTTACTTTAAGTAACAAGCCTTGCTTCATTCTTTTATTTTCCAATCATATTCTTTGGTTTTTCGATTTCCATGGGGAAACTCATTGCATTTGATTAGGCTGGCACAAAAGAAGACTAAATACAGTATGCCAGTTAACCTGACCTAATCAGTATTCATTACATACATGTGTTCAAATGTCATATCATAATCAATACTATGGAAAACTCTTAAAATTAAATGGAATAAATATCAACAAATGGCAACAATGTCAATATGTAATAAGTGAAGCAGATAATTATGAGTTAGTAACAAAGGAATAAGTGATTATTTGGGGTTTTGTCAGCTGGATATCATGAAATCATCCATGAAGAAAGTAACAGAATAGTCTGAACATGGCTAAAATAAAGCCAATAAAATAAAATTATAAGGTTATAAAATTATGATTTATAAGAAGGTATGTTCAACCTACTATTTCCATGTAAGAATGTTATGTAAAATTCATGGAAAACTATTTGAGCCAAGTAACAAGTGAAATCAGCATAGATATAAAAACTAGAATTGTACAGGGTCTGTAAACACCATGTCACATCCTCATCTAAACTGATTGATACTCTTTATTTACCTCTAGCAAACCAAGGCCATTCTGAAGAGCCTTATTTTACTGTTCATCTCTATAGCTCTGTATCTCCCAAATTCCTGGCATATAATAGAAATGGGCCCTTCCCAATTTCACTCTATAATAAATATAAAGTATCATTTTGACATTTAAAAACATAAATGTAGGTCAATATCTTCTGTATTTGATAAGGAAGCTGCACCTAGGAAATCTCAACAATAGAGTTGTTTAATCAAGACCTTTAAAAAAGCTAAGCAAATTGACAGGCCATCATGAATTGGGAAATATGGGGCTTCATACATAGAAAAGAACTAGACATTTCAAAACACTTACAAAGCGTACAGTAGAAGTTAGGGGGAGAATCACAAGTTTGAGGCCAACCTGGGCCACAATAGTGAGATTATGTCTCAAACAAAAGGTAAGCAAGCAAATACAGGAAGACAGACCTTCTGTCATCTACTTTCCTAGAGAGTGTATCAAACTGTCCCCAACAAGATCACTCTTAAATGTTTTTCACTTTCTCAACCTTCACAAACATTAGAAAAATCTGGAAAGTTTTCAGAAGTCTTACAGGTTAGGCCACATTCCAGAATGACCAAATTTGAATCTCTCAGGGTTTGAAATACATTATCAGCTTTTTAAGGGTCCTTTGATGATCCAAAATATTATTTATAAGTGTTTATTTTCATTATAAATAGTTAATAGTCATAATCAATCTCTTTCTTAAAAATTTAATATAAAAATAATTAAATTATAAATTATTACTTTATTTTAATCCAAAAATCAACTATTAATCTAAAAATATTTTACATTAATATAAATTTTAATTTATTAATACAAATCTAAAGTCAATTTTGTTATGCTATATATATTTCTATTCTTGTTTAAGATACTATGCTTATATAATTCCTTCAAAATTATAATATATAATTAAAATACAAATAAATAGTCATATTAGTTAGATTTTTATAAATATACAAAGATATATTTCAATTAAATAATCATCAGACACTTCAAAGACCAATAAAATATAACATTTAAAATATTTTAAAAACTTAAACTGTTCTAGACAATAAAACAAATCTGCTCTTGCAGATTGCAACACCAATCTACTTCAAAAAAAAATAGGCATCAAAAATACTCCATATAAAGTTTACTTTTGTGGCAAAAATTAGCCATTAGACAAAAAACTGTTCTTTCTTCAATTTCCTGTCAGTATGCTATATAAACTATATATACAAGACCCATAAAAAAGTTACCTCTAACCTTTAACAAAACAAGCCAAGATAGTCCTTCAAGTTCCTGCTTACAGAAAAAATTGCCAAACATCCTTCAAGACACACACACACACACACACACACACACACAAAATAACTAACAAATTCTGCCAAAATACAACAGTTTTTCAAATTTCCTGCTTCACTAAAAGATACACCAAAGTCTTTAGACCTATAAACAAAAGATAGATGCCCCACCATTAAAAAAAAAGCTTTGGGTGACTGCCCAGGCAGTCATATGTCATCTCTGTCATTTCTAGATTTTAAAAGTTGCTTACACTTCCTGTTAACTCAAATAATATTATATTCTTCTATAGTCTTTAACATAAAGATTAAATAGTTATAAATATAGTTTTCTTGCTTATTATAACATTATACTCACAAAAACATAATAAATAAAATATTTTCTTTAATTTTGCTAAGTACAAATAGGTTAAATATTATAGCTATAATTCTTGCTTGATAACTGTTTCGTTATATATAGTTTTGCTACAATAAAATTAAAACATTTTTTTAATCAGACAAAAAAAAGTGATATGGAATGTCTTTCTCTATGCTGTGAATGTCATTGTAAATAAAGGAACTGCCTTGGCGTATGGCAGGCATCTTAGAAGTAGGTGGAGAAATAGGAGCATAGATAGGGGAAGGAGGGCAGGGTCAAGAGAGACATGATCCACACCCAAGAATCAACATGTGAAAGTAATACAGGTAAGCCTCAGGCCATGTGGCAAGACAGAGTAATGGAAATGGGTTAAATTAAGATGCAGGAGCCAGCTAGCAATATGCCTGAGCCATAGGCCAAGTAGAATGTAATTAGTATAAGTGTCTGAGTCATTTTGGAGGACCAAAGCATCATTGACCGGGCCTAAACTACAGGGCTGGCACAGGCCAGAAACCTACTATTACAGTAGATAAAGAGAAACAGGTTAATGTAAGTTAAAGGAGCTAGCCAGAAATGAGTTAAAGCTAGGCTGAGCACTTATAACTAATAAGTCTCTGTGTCATGATTTGGGTGCTGGTTAGTGGCCCCCTAAAAGAAAAGCCTGGTACAAAGATCAATAAATTATGCATGACTGAATAATTCTGATATATAATTAATTAATAAGATGCAACTATATTAAAATCAAATAATGTGCATTATAGACCTTGAATTGGTGTTTCCTGAGAACTGATAAAATTCATAATTCTTTGACTTCAGAGAATGCCTCTGAATTCTTCTAGATTAAATTTTTTAGATATGTACCTATAATTATAATACTCATGTTCTAGTTGGCTAGAAGTTTACCAATACAGGTACAAGTGTGTGTGTGTGCTCATAGGCATATGCCTGACTAAATACAAAGATTTACATGTTTTTAAAGGTAGTGTGACATGATGGGAAGAAGCAGGAGGAGCCTGTGTTGAGTTTCAGGGTCAGTTGTCTAATGAGCCTGGGGCAGTACTTAGAATCTAACACACAGGTTCTCTAAGTGTAAGGAAGAAGCAGAGTTCCCCCCTTAGCACATTGCTAGAAAAGGGAAACAAGACTGAACGCACAGTGAATAAGCAAGACCAGCACACTGAAAACAGGCAAAACTATTAGGCACTAATTCATTTCTACTATCATGAAAAAATGCATTTAATTTAGAATCTGTATTAGCTTTGTTCATGAAGAAAATTTCTTGCCCAACATGTTATTAAAATGGTAGGTAGCAATAGTTCAAAAGACTTCATGGAGGTTGCCCCCTTCTCTACCCTGTCTCTGTGTTTTGCCTCTTCTTTTTTTTTATTTTCTCTTTTTTTTCTTTTTTTTTCATTATTTATTTTGTATTTATCAAAAAAACAGTAAAATGAATTTAAAATGCTGAAAAGTTAACAATAACTATAAAGAAGATAAAAATCAAAAGCATGACTTATCAAGGGTGATAATGCAAATAAGATTGCTATACATATATTTACTATGTGTTCAGCTTTCCCTCTGAATTTTTTTTCCATCCCTGTATATCCTTATTCAAGGTCTCTTCCCCCTCCCAACACATCAGGTCATTTTTCTTCTCTGCAACTCCCCATCCCCTCCCTGGGCAGGGAGCAGACAGTCCTATGGTCCCACTGACCCAATAATGCTTGGATCAGTCTCCACTTCTGGCCAAATCCAGTTTTGTCCCCCCTCCCTCAAGAGTGAGTCAGGTGTTCCTATCGTTGGAGTGGGGTCCGAAGGGTCAGTCCAGGGTGGTTCTGATCCCAAGATGTTCAGTGGTTGTGGTTTACCGCTTGGGCATGCTTGGCTTTTTTTCTTGTTTCTTTGTTTAGAGACCACTAGTGAGTGAGTACATCCCCTGCTTATCTTTCTGAGATTGTGATACCTCGCTCAGGAGGATATTCTCCAAATCCATCCATTTGCCTGAAAATTTTAGGATATCATTTTTTCTTAGTGCTGAGTACTATTCCATTGTGTAGATGTACCACAGTTTGTTAATCCATTCTTCAGTTGAGGGACATCTAGGTTGTTTCCAGGTTCTTGCTATTACAAATAATGCTGCTATGAACATAGTTGAGCTAATAATACCTTTGGAGTGCGAATGTGCCTCTTTAGGGTATACACCCAGAAGTGGTATTGCTGGGTCCTTGGGGAGACTGATTTTCAATTTTCTGAGAAACCTCCTTATTGCATTCCAAAGTGGCTGAACAAGCTTACACTCCCACCAACAATGGAGGAGTGTTCCCCTTGCTCCACATCCTCTCCAACATAGGCTGTCATCTGTGCCTTTTATCTTAGCCAATCTAACATGTATCAGGTGGTATCTCAAAGTTGTTTTGATTTGCATTTCTCTGATGGCTAAAGATGAAGAACACTTTTTCAGGTGCCTTTCAGCCATTCGTAGTTCCTCTGCTGAGAATTCCCTTTTTAGTTCTGTACCCCATTTTTTGATAGGGTTATTCAAGGTTTTGGGCTCTAAATTCTTGAGCTCTTTATATACCTTAGAGATCAGTCCTCGATCACTTTTAGGGCTGGTGAAAATCTTTTCCCATTCTGTAGGCTGTCATTTTGTCCTATTGACAGTGTCCTTGGCTTTGCAGAAGCTTCTCAGCTTCAGGAGATCCCACTTATTGATTGTTGGTCTTAGTGTCTATGCCACTGGTGTTATATTTAGGAAGTGGTTGCCTGTGCTAATTTGTAGAAGTGTATTTCCCACTTTCTTTTCTATCAAGTTCAAAGTGGTTGGGTTTCAGTTGAGATCTTTGATCCACTTGGATTTGAGTTTTGTGCAGGGTGACAGGCTCGGATCTATTTGCATTTTTCTGCACACTTCCATCCAGCTATGCCAACACGATTTGTTAAAGATACTATCTTTTTTCCATTGGATATTTTGGGCCTCTTTGTGAAACATCAGGTGTTCATAGGTTTTTGGGTTAATATCTGGATCCTCAATTCTATTCCATTGGTCCACAAGTCTGTTTTTATGCCAGTACCAGGCTGTTTTTATTACTGTAGCTCTATAGTATAGCTTGAAATCAGGGATGGTGATACCTCCTGGGGTTCTTTTGTTGAGTAAGATTGTTTTGGCAATCCTGGCTTTCCTGTTATTCCAAATGAAGTTGAGTATTGTTCTTTCAAGGTCCAAAAAATATTGTGTTGGGATTTTGATGGGCAGTGCATTGAAACTGTAGATTGCCTTTGGTAGAATTGCCATTTTTACTATGTTGATTCTACCAATCCAGGAACATGGGAGAGCTTTCCATTTTCTCTTCAATTTCTTTCTTCAGTGCTTTAAAATTTTTGTCAAATAGGTCTGTTACTTCTTTGGTTATAGTTACTCCAAGGTATTTAATACTGTTTGCAGCTATTATGAAGGGTAATGTTTTCCTTATTTCTTTTTCAGCTCTTCTATCTCTAGTGTATAGAAGGGCTACTGATTTCTTTGAGTTAATCTTGTATCCTACTACATTGCTGAAGGTGTTTATCAGCTGTAGCAGTTCCTTGGAAGAATTTTGTGGGTCACTTATGTATACAATCATATCATCTGCAAATAGAGATAGCTTCACTTCTTCTTTTCCAATTTCTATCCCCTTAATCTCTTTTCATTCCCTTATTGCTTTAGCTAAAACTTCGAGAACTATATTGAATAGATAAGGGGAGAGAGGACATCCTTGTCTAGTTCCTGACTTTAGTGGGATTGCTTTGAGTTTTTCTCATTAAGTTTGATACTGGCTGTCAGCTTCTTATAAATTGCCTTTATTATATTTAGATATTCTCCCTTTATTCCTGATCTCTCCAGAGCTTTACTCATAAAGGAGTGTTGGATTTTGTCAAAGGCTTTTTCTGCATCTAAGGATATGATCATGTGGTTTTGTTCCTTTAGTTTGTTTATATGATTGATAACATTTACAGTTTTTCATATATTAAACCAGCCCTGCATTTCTGGGATGAAGCCTACTTGGTAGTGGTGGATGATATCTTTTATACATTGTTGTATACGGTTTGCCAAAATTTTGTTGAGAATTTTTGCATCAATATTCATGAGAGAAATTGGTCTGTAGTTCTCCTTCTTTGATGTGTCTTTGAGTGGCTTATTAGGGTGATTGTGGCCTCATAAAAGGAATTTGGCAATATTCTTTCAGTTTCTACTGTGTGAAATAGTTTGAGGAGTAACAGTAGTAATCTTCTTTGAATGTCTGGTAGAATTTGGCACTGAAACCATCTGGACCAGGGCTTTTATTTTTGGGGAGGTTTTTAATGACAGCTTCAGTTTCTTTAAGGGTTATAGGCCTGTTTAGGTAATTAATCTGATCTTCATTTAATTTTGGTAGATGGTACCTGTCCAGAAAGCTGTCCATTTCCTCTAGGTTTTCCATTTTTGTGGAATACAGTTTTTCAAAATATGATCTGATAATTCTCTGTATTTCCTGGGGGTCTGTTGTTATATCCCCCTTTTCATTTCTGATTTTGTTGATTTGGACACTCTTTCTCTGTTTTTTGATTAGTTTGGCTAAGGGCTTATCTATCTTGTTAACTTTCTCAAAGAACCAACTCTTAGATTCGTTGATTCTTTGTATTGTTCTTTTTGTTTCAATTGTATTGATTTCAGCTTTAAGTTTGATTATTTCCTGCCGTCTACTCCTTCTAGGTGAGTTTGCTTCTAATTGTTCTAAGGCTTTCAGCTGAGCTGTTAGGTCTCTAGTGTGGCATTTCTCTAGGTTTTTCATATAGGCATCTAGTGCTATGAATTTTCCTCTTAAGACTGCTTTCATTGTGTCCCACAAGTTTGGATACGTTGTAGATTCATTTTCATTGAATTCTAGGAAGACTTTGATTTCTTCCTTAATTTCTTCCTTGACCCAGAGATGGTTCAGCTGAGTGATGTTTAGTTTACATGAGTTAGTAGGCTTTCTTTGGGTTTTGATTTCCCTTAATATCAATGGTCTCAACTCTCCTATAAAACGTCACACTCTAACAAGATGGATACAACAACAGAAGCCATCCTTCTGTTGCCTACAAGAAACACACCTCAACCACAAGGACAGACACAGGCTTAGAATAAAGGGTTGGGAAAAGATTTTCCAGTCAAATGGTCCTAAGAAACAAGCGGGGGTTGCAGTCCTAATATCTAACAAAGTAGACTTTAAGCTAAAAGCAATTAAAAGGAACCAAGATGGTCACTACTTATTCATCACAGGAAAAATTGGTCAAGAGGAGATTTCAATCTTAAATATTTATGCCCCTAATATAAGGGCACCTACTTATTATGTAAAAGAAACACTGCTAAAGCTCAAATCCCACATCAATTCTTACACCCTAATAGTGGGACACTTCAATACCCCAGTTTCAACCCTGGATAGATCAACCAGACAGAGCCTCAACAGAGAAATAAGGAGTCTGAAAGAGGTTATGATGCAAATGGATTTCATAGATATCTACAGAACTTTCCACCCAAAGGCAAAGGAATATACATATTTCTCAGCTCCTCATGGAACTTTCTCCAAAATTGACCACATAATTGGTCATAAAGCAAATATCAACAGATACAAAAAAATGGAAATAATCCCTTGTAACATCCATCGGACCACCAGGGTCTAAAATTAGAGTTTTGTCTCTTCTTATCTTGATTCAATTTCATCTATTTTGTGCATGATGAGATGAACTAAGACAAAGTATTCATTCATTTTTCCATTGTTGTCATGAAGACAGATGTTTTGAAGTAGATGATCATAAAAAAAATACTGCCTTATTGAGCAGAAATCTTTTGGCTCAAATACTTCCATATGTAATCCTAAGCATCCCCTTGGTTATAGTATTTATAGCAGAGATTGGCTATAGAATTTCATTACATCTACAAACAAATTTCAAAAAAAAGCAAAAGTCAAGAGATCAGAACCAGATGGCTCTTTAATTGCATTCTTCATTTAGAAACAATTGTTCATCTCTCTGTCTCTTTCTCCTTCTGTATCTCTGTTTGGTCTCTGTGCCCCTGTATCTCTCTCTCTCTCTCTCTCTCTCTCTCTCCCTCTCCCTCTCCCTCTTCCTCTCCCTCTCCCTCTCTCTCTCTCTCTCTTTCCCCTGTTGTTGCTTTCTGTCTACTCATTCAGAAAGTCTGACTCACCCACTGGTCCACTCATTTTCTTCTCAGATATTCTATTATCTTTATCCCCATAACTAATAACAAAATAACTGCTGGATAAATGCACCTCAAACATTTATAGAATTTTGAAACAGTATGTGAACATACTAAAAGGCAGGCTCTGACTCTGGAGATCTGAATGTGGCCAGCATTCTACATTCTCTACAAGTTCCTGGGTGGCTCAGATCATGCTCTTGGTACAGGATCACATTTGGGTTACTAGTTGTAGATTACAAAGCTGAGATTTGTACTGGCATTATTACTATATCTTCACAGAATATATAAGCACCATTTTTACAAATGAGGAAATTTGCAATGTGAGTGTGATCATGCCTCTTCCCTTCCAGGTGCCTAGTTCACTCATATTACCATTCTTTTCAGTGGACCCATAAGTCAAAGATAACTCCTTAAAATGGCTCATGGGATTTGTCACCTCTCCAGCCTCATGATTCCTCCAATGAACATGTGCTTGATAATTGCTCCTATGACAGATTATTCTTCTCTCAGGGCCAGCACACAGCAAAAGGCTTGTAATGCCCACACTGGTCCTTCATGAATCTTAAACTTTTGAGATGGCCTTCTCTCTGTTTTGAATATAACCCTCTCTCTTCTGTTCCCCAACTTTCCTGGGGTAACCTCTTAAAGAATAGCCTCCATTTCCCCATTTAAATGCCCTTTCTGTTTGCCAATCTACTCTTTGCTTCTCCTTTACAGAGCATCTAGGCCTCAGTGAAAGCTCAGAAACCACTTGTATGGATAAATAGCACTTAGTACACTATTATAATGGACAGTTCATTTTACTATTTCTATGCAGATAACTCCTCAAGAGAAGGAATCATTACTTAGACATTTTTTGTCTCTACCAAGTCATCTCATTAATATGCACATTAATGCATTATCAATGCATAAAGAAATAGATTAAGGTGTTAGAGAAAGTATCAGCTCCCACACTAGATGATTCACAACTGTCAGTGAACTCTAACTTCAGAGGGCCCAACATACTCTTCTGTCCTCTGTAAGCATCTGCATGCATGTATATACATGCTAAAAAGGTATTCATACGCACACAGATCTTTATTTTAAAAAAAAAAAGAAATTAGAAGGTCATCTTAGATTAAAGGTGTAAACCAAGGCTATCTTTTATTTTAGAATAAACTAATTAATGCAAAGCTGAGATATGGGCTCCAGACAGGAAAATAGTTTGTCACCATGAGAGAGAAAGAAGGCTGAAATAGCTAAAACTTCTTGATAAACAGATGTGGTAGAAATTAGATAAAAGTGGTATCATAAGGGAACAAACATCTTTAAACAAATCAAAGAGAACCTGCAACTAGATATTCAGTCAAAATAATAGTTTTTACAACTAATCAAATGTTTTGCTAACTCCTGAAAAATTCTCTACTCTTTAAATATTAACAACCTAGTTGAGTGACAAATGAAATGTGTTATCAATTAGTGAATGTCTCAAAGCAAAGGTCAAGAAGACACATATTGACTATGTCTTTTAATACACCACATTTATACCTACACATTCACTCATGAAGTAGAAATACTGTATATGATAGATAATGATCTTCAAGACTGTTCTTCCTTCTCATTTCTGATATATTATGCATTAAGAATTTTCATGGGCTGGTTCTACATTGTTGAAAGATTCTAATCTTGCAAAAGCATGACAATAAAAACATCATACACACATGCACATACCTGCAAGTCAGTCTGTCCTGGTCCTGGTGGTTTAAAGTGTGCACAAGGCAAAGCAAACACGCAAAGCCAAAAGTCCTATGGTAGAGTAAGGGCATGCACTTGAAAGGCCTCATTAGAAGGAGTATTAAAATGCATCCCCATAGTCTGTCCCACAAGAAGAAATAATAGTGAAAACCAAAGAGAAATAAACCAGCAACACATAAAGCCAGGCTAACCAGCAACTCAAAGAGAAGCCAAAAGTTGTTTAAACAAAAACTTTTCCTTTTATCTTTATTTTTTTACTTAAAACTTTTTATACAATATATTTGGATCATGCTTTTCTCCTCTTCCAACTCCTCTCAAACACACCCCACTCAATGATATTCCCCCTTCTTTAATTACAGAGCACCGGAGCACTTGAAGAATCT
This sequence comes from Sigmodon hispidus, assembly GCA_004025045.1. Taxonomy (NCBI): domain Eukaryota; kingdom Metazoa; phylum Chordata; class Mammalia; order Rodentia; family Cricetidae; genus Sigmodon; species Sigmodon hispidus. Next base: position 12,605 of record PVIH01010494.1, on the reverse strand, counting down.
GAGAACAATTTATATATAGTCCCTTTCAAATCCCCCTTTATCTTTCTCTCCTGCCTGTCTCTTATATTTTTAATTTTTAAAAAATGTTTTCTAAAATTTCTTTCTCCCTGTGTTGTCTCTGTCTCTTTCTCTCTGTATGTGCATGTGCGTGTGTGTGTGTCTATATGTGTGTGTGCATATGTATATGTGTACATGTGTGTGCGTGTGTGTGCATGTGTATATGCATGTGTATGTGTGTGTGCGTGTGTGTGTGTGCATGTGTGTGCGCATGTGCGTGTGTGTGCATGTGTATATGCATGTGTATGTGTGTGTGCGTGTGTGTGTGTGTGTGTGTGTGCATGTGTGTGTGTGCGTGCGTGTTCGTGTGCGTGGGGCGGGGGAGGCTCCTTGTGCCGCAGAGTGATGATGTACAGGCTAGGGGACAATTCTGTACAATCAATTATTGCTTTCCACCAATACCTGGGTTCCAGGGATTGAACTCAGGTCAACAGGCTTGCAAGGCAGGTGCCTTATGTATTATTAAATGTGATTTGTCCCTGCATTTTGACACTTCATTTGTGATCAGGCTGCCACCAGCCCCCATGTTCCATTGTCAAATGTCTACTTCACTCATTTCTCCCTTTTCTATTTCAGGATCACCTGAAATTAGATTACTAACCTTCATAGAAACATAGATTAATTATAAATAGTCATTGTGAAAGAAACTGATTTTTAAAACTGGCCAAGTCTTGCTGCATGGAGAGTGTAGTATCAATGCTGAAAAGACTTTGTCTTTTCTCCTTGTCCATGTTGGACTTCTGTGGAGAATTGGGCAGAAGGGATGCATTGTTCGCCCCTGTGTTACATGACAGTCTTGTTCCCTATCCTACCCACTCCTCACTGGGATTTTGGAAAGCCTGCTGTCTTCATGAAAATCCAAACATGTCTTCTGATTTTGTCCCAACCACTGTAGCAAACATTAAAAATAACCAATATTAACAGGCAAACTACAATTTGTGGGCCATTAGAAGCAGTGATCTCATGTCTCTACTCTTTTCTGGCCTTTTAACATACACCAAAGATATCCTGTCTCTAAAAAGGATGCTGTGCACAGACTAGAGGTAGCTTCAGTGCGTTCTGAAAGGGAAGGGAAGCACCTCATGAGGCTAATGTGCCACAGCTTTTTATAGTCCTACTTTTTGACAAGTAGGATCTTGTGTAGTCGCATATTTGCAGCCTGCAATATCTTTTTTTTTTTTTTTTTCTAATAGCCAGGCTATTTTTGAGCTTGGAGGGCAAAAAGGAAGAAGAAAAAAAAAACAGCAGAAGCTAAGCTGCAAATGTAATACTCCTGCAGGGATGATCCTGGGGACTCTGGAAAGCTGGTAAAGGATGTGAGCCTCAGGCCTGTTAGCCCTTGCTCTGTTGAAAGCTACCTTTTGTCTTTCTCATCTTGCAGGCATTTATGTAGGCCTGCCCCAGCTTCCCAACTAAGCTTCTTTGTGGAGAAGGTATAAAATGCTTCAGTATGACATACTAAATGGAGCCCAAGCTCTAAGCACCCAATGTCTGGACTGTGCACCTCTGCTAGTGGGCTAACATGAAACAGTGCAATTGACTTTCAGACTCTCCATCCTCTGCCCATTCTACTTTATAATCTTGCTTTACTTGGAGTGAGTAAGAGTATACACTGGGCTATCCATGAAGCCTAAGTGTTGCACAAATATAAAGCCAATGTCTATTTGATTATCTTGTACATGATGTTCAATGGGCAATGAGAAGATTTCTAAATGAAGGTGTTGGGTTTTTTTTGACAAATACTATCATTCTTTAGGATCGCTGATATTTCCCCATCTGATATATTTGGAAAGAAAAATACAACCACTAATCTTCTTAGTCAGTTGAATAATCAAATCTGATAATTGAAAACAAGCATTCAATTTTTGTATCTCACAGGGAGCAGAAAGTAAGATGTAGCACTCCATTTGCCAATTCGAAGAGTCCAAAAAAAGTTTCAACATAGGAGTGAGGGTGTTAGGGAACAGATGCTTGCCTTTTGTGCTGTACCATGAGAATGATGGCCACAGCACTTGCAGTGTCAGCTGACTTCATTTGCTTGACTCGGAACCTGGAAATGCCCCAAAAACTTACTCTACTTGATAGAATTGACCTAGAGATGACCAGATCATGTCTCCTTTACTAGGAACAATGGGGAATAAGAGTCAAGTATTAAATCAAGTAGTTAAAAATAAATTTCTATTTTTGCTCATCAGAGCTGGTAACTATAAAAACTCTCATTCTACTTCTACTTGAGGATGGGTTCCATGTCAGTGTATGAGGCTCAATCACAATCTTTTAGCTAGCTGCAGAATATGTATAGCTTTTTATTTTCTACCTAAACACTTCTAATTATAATGCCTTCTAACAGTTGTGTAGCTTTGTCTGTTTGTGGGGCCCCTAGTGGTGGGACCAGGACCTGTCCCTGGCACATGGGCTGGCTTATTGGAACTTATTCCCTTTGATAGGATGCCTCCATCAGCCTTGATGCAGTGGAAAGAACTTTGGTCCTGCCTCAACTTGACATGCCATGCTTTGTTGACTCCTGGGGAATGCATTACCCTTTCTGAAGAGTGGAGGGGAGATTAAAAAGGAGGTGAGGAGAGGGGGAAGAGAAGGGAAGGAAAACTGTGGCTAATATGTAAAATAAAATTGGTTTTGTATCCTTCAAAGGATTCTGTTACACTATGCTTTACAGATATAGCTCTACTTTTACATATTTTTGTAACACAGTTTTTGCCATACCAAATAACCTACACTAAAAATACTTCTGACATTTTGAATTATTTCCTACAAAAGACTTATGTTAATTTTATGATCATTTTCTTATTCTAGGAGGTAAAAGTTAAAAAAAAAAAGCTTTTAGAAAAATGTGCTTTATACTAACAATCCCCAGAAGATACAACAGAATGGCACAATCTACCTTTCTAATGTTCTACAATTTGAAAACACTGCAAAGGTTTAATTTAGATTTATAAATTTCCAACTTTTTAATTTATCAATAGTTTAAGTCTGTTGTGAGTTTAGAAAATTTAAAAACTCCATCTGTAGTGGCTAGGACTCAGTATGATCTTTTTCCTTATGAGCCTTCTGGACTCAGAGCCTCTAGTTTGGTTCTTACTTCTGGGATGTATGCTCACTTTCCATAACACAATGCTAGACAAAATAAATGCAATGGAGCAAAGGGTAACTTAGGCTCACGGTTTTAGAGGTTTCTGTACATAATTTGTTGACTCAATTACTTTGAGGCCTGCAGTAAAGCGGAACATTATGGCAGGAGCACATGAGATAGCCTATCAGTTTGGCTCACCAGGAGAGGGGTAGGGACCAGAATCCCAATAGTCCTTTTAAGACAGTGGTTCTCACCCTGTGGGTTGCAATACCTTTGGGGATTATATATCAGATACATTGCATATCAGATATTTACATTATGATTTGTAACAGTAGTAAAATTAAAGTTATGAAGTAGCAACAAAAATAATTTTATGATTGGGAGAGAATCACTACAACATTAGGAACTGTATTAAAAGGTTGAAGCATGAGGAAGGTTAAGAACCATAGTGTTAAGAGAACAATCTTGATAAAAGCAACTAAAAAAAGAAATAGGTTTTTTTGTTTGTTTGTTTGTTTGTTTTGCTTCACAAAGGGTACAGTTCACAGTGACTGCATGGTACTGGCAGCTGGTCACTCTGTACCTGCCATGCTGATTCCAGATCTTGTCAAGCTGATAATGTTAACTACCACCTCTAGTGACATATTTTGCTCTCAACTTTTCCCACTTCCTAAATGTTTTTACCAGTTTCTAGCAGTGTCATTAGCTAGAAGAAACTAGCCCCTTATCATGTGCTTTTGAAAAACCTTTAAAATGCAAACCATAACATTCTGTCCCTGCCCCAAAACACCCACTTCCATCCCACAATGCAGAATGTGTTTGGTCTATTTTAAGCATCTTTGAAATCTCAAATGTTTCTATGTTATTCAATGGTCCAAGTTCAAAGTTGTCTCTGGGAATCAAGGCAAACTCTCAGTGGCAAACTCATTGTGGTATCTTGAATGTAACTGTCCCCCATTAGCTTATAGGGAGCGGCAGTATTAAGAGGCGTGGCTTTGTTGAAGTAGGTATGGCCTTGTTGGAGGTAGTCTGTCACTGTTAAGTGCTGTAGGGTGGTCTTTCTGTATGCTGTAAATAGGTGTTTCTACTATTGGTTGATAAGGAAGCTGCTTTGGCTTATGAAAAAAGACAGAATGTAAGCGAGGCAGAAAATCTAAGAGAGATATATGGGGGAAAGAAGGGCTTAGAGGAGATGCTGAGAGTCTTGGGGGTGGGGTGAAGCAAAATGTAAGGATGCTTAGGTAAAACCATGAGACACATGGCAACACATAGATGAATAAGAATTGGTTAATTTAGTATAAAAGAGTTAGCTAGTAATAAGCCTGGGCCATATACCAAACAGATTGTAATGAATATAAGCCTCTGTGTTTATTTGGGACCAAATGGCTGCACGTCACAGGAAAACTTCTACCTACAAGACAGCTTAAGCTTTCATTCCTATTGATTTTGCTGACGGCAGGTGGAGTAGCCATGGCCAGGCTAACATCCAAGCTGTCACATTTATAGTCTTCCCTTTTGCTTTGTGTCTGATGATTCAGAGAAACACTAGCATGTCATTCTTGCCTGACTGTGGAGTAGCCACCACAGACTCAAAGGGAAGTCCAGAAGCCCAGGCTTGTAGAATGGATCTGGTTCCTCTCTCTCTGCACACAATGTACAATTAAGACAGTGCTTTCTCAAGGCACATTCTAAGTGGTTTTAGAGTTTGTATTCTTTAAATGATGAAAAATTTTATTATCTCAAAACTAAGACTATTGTTGTTTAGTTTAAAAGATAGCATAAAATGTCAAGAAACAATCAATAGATGATAAAGGTCTTTCAGCTTTGGCACAGCACTAGGTAGAGGAGTGCCAAGTCTATACAAGAACAGATAGAAAAGATAAAAACATTTCCTAGCCTTTGCTGAATCCCAGATGAAAACCTAGGACACACTGAGTCAATGAAACTCGACTCTTGCCTAGTTCTGGGCATTTAGTGCTTTAGAGCCTAGATATACTTGCATCGGAGACCATCTTTGTGCCTTGTTGTTTTTTATAGAGATATCTCTAATTATGCCACTGTTAAAAATGCTAAGAAATTCCATTTTTTAAATTATGGTCAGATTCAACTTTAATTTCTAATAAACATTAATATTACAAAGGAAGAAATGGGTACCTTTGTCAATTTAATATTAAGACTCTAGAACTATATAAGGTTAGTGATGTAAAAAAATTACACATTTAAAATAAATACTAGCTCTTAAAAGTTCTAAAAGAGAATGAATGTTATATTTAAATACAAGAGAAGTTTCAACCCTTGAGGTTAGACAACTGGTGATATTCACCTATTAGTGGTGCAGCGTACAAACTAATTCTGTCTATTCTGATATAAGACATCTGATCTTATAATCACTCCTCAAATGTGCTTTTCATAATAGTTGCTGTCCCACTTGGAACTCTGACAGCTATTTTTGAAGCCTTGGCCTACCTAAGAATCAGGGTGGCCAGCATCTTGCACCACATCCTTCAAAGGAGATGCATGTTCAGAGCTTGGTTTTTCTTACTTTACAAGTATGGAATTTCCACTTTTATTAATCGCATTTCTTCATAACAGCCCTCTGAAAAGCCTGTGGCTGCTAATAATCTTAAAAAAATACTTTTCTTACAATACCATTAAAATTTTCTCTTTTCTCATTCTAATTAATCCACACAATTCCAGAGGGGTGAAGAATACAATGATGTCAAGTTCTAGTTTTATATAAGCTGTGTGACCTTAGGTCACTACATAGCTTCTGACCCACTCATATATCTTACATAAAATGGGGATAATTTTAACTGCTAAGAGTAGAAAATAAAATCAGAACAGTCTAAACTTCAAGATGATTTTGATTAAACTTGATGATCTCTTCCCACAGAGCTTCTGTATTCATAACAGAGAAACCTAGACCTCTGCTTTGACCTCTCTAGCTTCTTTCAGTCTCCTGGCTGTCTAGACAGATGATGCTAGAGGTCATGAGATGCTTTTCTTTGTTTTTGCTTGTGTGTAACCATCCCACAAATGAATAGGCAGATTGTGTTTGTTCTTTTATGGTTTAAATAAAATCCCAATTTAAGTAAATTTGGCAATTTTTCCTCAAACCAGATTTCTTTTCAAAATTCACAATTTTTTTTCTAAATGTCACCAAAACTCTGAAACCACCTGAGAGTGTTATGCCCTCGCTTAAGAATTTCCTCGATTGCCACCAGGGAGGCTGGACACACTGTAAAGAGTGAGGATTTTATTATTACGTACAGGTTACATACAGGTTTCCATAAACCTGAGTCAATAGCCTCCTTCCAGCAGTGAAAAGGCTAAGGACCTGAAGCCCTAATGGGTGGGAGTCTTTAAAACAAAACATACGTCAGCAAGATAAGACACACACACATTGGCATTCCAGGATTGGGCAAAGGGGTAAGGTACAGCAGTGACTGGCATGAATCCAACTCTTGAATCCATTGGCTGCTTCAGAGTTCATTCACAGACCTGGGCCCTGCCCCCGGGGAATCAACATGGGAATGAATCCAGGTCCTAACAGGAGTCCTAGCCATACTTGCTTCTTCGTAATTATAGCCTGTATTGTGTTTGGTTCAAGTTTTTTGATTCTTGCTTTTCTGTCTTTTATGAATTTTTTTCAATTCTGTCTCTACCAGCCATTCTGTTTCAGGATTTATTAAGTCCTATTAAGATTATTAAAATAATCTTTAGGTTATTTCTCCAAATACAGGCCTTCTTATTTCTGTAGTACATTGCACTAATGCCTGTTTCTGAAAATAAATATTTATTTAAATAAATAAGTTAAGGTTTACCTATGCTAATTCAGACTTGTCTGAGTTTGCCTGGCAGTTGTCCAAAGAGTTTTAGATCTTTAAAAGGCTCTTTCACCTGAAAAAAGAAATATTCTTAACATGCATGGTGCATCCCTAAGGTATTCCTGTTATTCATATCCTTACATTCCATAAATTCTATTTAGTATTATAATAAAAACCCAGAGCCAGATATTGAGGAAAAGCTGGAATATCAGAGAGAAGAAACAGACCACAGTCAATTCTTATCCAATCAACTTCAAAGGCTGACCAGGTGTGTCCTATCTTCACAGGCTCTCAGACTGGTCATGTAGGCAGAATGACTGAACTTCTGCCTTTTTCTGTTTTCTGTTTCTTTACTCACTTAGCTCTTTTACTTCCTGTTTTAACTCTCCTAGAAATAGGATTAAAGGTGTAAGCTGCCACTGCCTGGCTGTTAGGCATTGAAGTCACAGAGATCTATACAGATATCTGTCTCCAGGGATTAAAGGTGCGTGTGTCACCACTCCTTGGCCTTCATGGCTTGGCTGTGGGTGATTCTGTCCTCTGATATTCCAGACCATTTTTATAAAATATACAATATATCAGTACATATCCTGCTTTGGGTCAAAAATAAAAAAGGTAATAACTAATAAAAGAAAAAGTATATACAATAGGTACAATAACTATATACAGTATATTCAAACAATAATTACATCAGAAATGTCCAGTCTAAAACAATTGACAAATTTAAAGAAAATATTTCATTATTTATTCTGTTTTGGTGAGTTCAAAGGATTGTACCCAATTCACTTTCTATCTAACTTGCATTATCAACTAAAAGCTATCTTTTGATGTCTCTCAAACTTACACACTTTACTCCTCTTTAAACCCTATGCAATTCCTCCCATTTGAATATGCGAAGGACCTTCTGATTTGCACTGAACAAATATAATAGGCAAAAGTGATGCCATTTCAATGACTGGTTTACAATTACTTTTTAAAATTAAAACAAAACAAAATTGTGATTTTTCTTGCACTCACTATCTTCCTTGTTTGCTGGAGAGAGGCCAATTGCTCGGTTTTGAATGGTCCTATAATGGAAGAATATGGGAAAGAATTGGGTCAGCAGAAGATCTGAACCTGCTGATAGTGACGCAAGTGAGCTTGGAAGCAGACTTTCATGACAGAAGCCTTGGGTTGACGATACCATTGCTAGCACCTTGGCTGCAGCCTTCAGAGGCCAGGGACCTAGTTAAGCTATGCCTTGGCACCTGACTGGCAGCAAACCTAAACCCTTGTTTTGAGCTTTTAAGTTTGAGACTAGTTTGTTGTGCAGTAATAAGCCAAGATACTGTGTCCAGGTGCTCACTTCTTAAAGGAAATGAGAGCAAACTGGAAGACAGTCAAATGTTTTCACTGTCTCAAGGCAAGTTTCTGCATCCACTCTCTTCTTGACACTGCTTGTAAATGGAACTCTGGTGATGACAAGGATGGCTGCCTGGAAGGTAGTCTCTACTTAAGCTGATTAACACAGCTCTTGGTGACCACATGCCAACTAGGCAGGAGGGAAGACAGAGGGGAACAGGAAAGGCTTTGCAAAATTCTGAATATTTATTTCAGACATGATGGGCTAATCTGTAATGAGTGAACCAGGAAAGAAAAAAGGAGGGAAATTCCAAAAGAAAGTTCTCTTTAATTGGAATTAGGAGGCTCTCGCACTCACTCCCAGCCCTTCTCCATCGCCACCCACATTGTGCAAACAAGGCCCTCAGAGAAAGTCCAGTTCTGTTACCTAGGGCAGAGTTGGGGTGGCCTGATGTGGTGATGCACTGTCATTTTTATTTACAATAGGCTAAGTGAAGACTCTACTCTTGTTTACAGAAGAGCATTTCTGATTTTAGATCAAAGAGCTGGGTATGCTTCTCCATTCTGTGGTTCTCCTCTGAGACCTTGTATGTACAGTGAGGTCCATTTCTCCTGTGTCACCAGCAAATGGTACTTACAGGAAATTGATAGCATATCATGAAAGTTAAGAAAATCCAAGCTGCTCTCTCATTGGACTCCTGAGATAACATTTGGAGGAATGAGTGTGAGCAGATCAGGAAATGGCTCAGGCCACCTGCAGAACAACAGCTTACTCCAAAATTAGTTTGATTTTTAATCAAAATACAATTCATCTTGTTTTACAGACTTGAGAGGTAGGAAATGAAGTTTCTTGGTCCTTTCTGAGTGTGCAAATACACCCTTCCTTCTAGTTCAGAAACTGATCCATTTGGTCTCTATATTGTGTAGAAGCAGCAAGTCTTTATCTTCAGCTGTGCAAAAAAAAAAAAAAAAAAAAAAAAAAAAAAAAAAAAAAAAAAAAAAAAAAAAAAAAAAAAAAAAAAAAAAAAAAAAAAAAAAAAAAAAAAAAAAAAAAAAAAAAAAAAAAAAAAAAAAAAAAAAGCCAACAAACTCACTTCACTGTCACAGCAAAGGAATCCTCTAAAACACTACTGGCAGCTTGCTAAACTCTCAGGCTTAATATGAGAAGAGTGACAAATAGGAGGATGGAAACGACCCTTTTGTTTTCATATTCCATTCCAAATTCCTGGACTAGGGTCTCAGGCCCTGAATATTTAATTGCTGTGAAGATGGAACACTTCAGGAAGACTTCTAAGAAACCCCCAGAGGCTTTCAAAAGCCATTAATGTATTATCCCAGGTGTTAGACAACCAGACCCACTGTGATTACGGGTGAAGGAAAAGAACAGTGATCACCAATAGAAACTCTCAGTAAGTAGCCAACAGGACAATTATCTGCACAGCTAGGCAACATAAATATTACAGAGAAGTGTTTAAAAAGTCACATGTGCCTTGGAGACATAATGATTTCATGCATCATTAATAGCAATTTGCATTGCTCCACAGCCTATGAAGTTTTCAGCTATTTACATGATATCCAACGAGTCTTAGAACTATCAGTAAGAAAACAGAGCCTTTCTGTTTCCTATATAATAATGTAGTAGTATGTATTTTTATAAAAAGGATACCCAAAAACTCATATCAAAGAAAATGCAAAAGCAAAGCCACATAAGCTGCAAAACTAAATGTCTTGTGACATAAAAACTGAAATTCTAGTAGTGAGTTCAGATACATCCTAACCCTAAAGTCATAGTCAAGGAGGAAAAATAACTTGGTTTCAAGCTAATGAAACCTTATCATATGAATATTGCCAACTAGGTTACACAGTCGCTAAAGCAGCTCTTTCATTGTGTGCATATGATTATTAGACTCTGTTTTGGAGACTTAGGACACACTTAAGACTTTCCCATTAATTCTAAAAACAAGTATTACAACCACTGATCAAGCTTAATGAACTTCTCATTTTTGCAGACAATGTATACTGAAAAACTGTTGTTTTAAAAAGTCTTTTTTTATTCCTACCACTGCTCCCCACTTCCCCTCTTCACAGTCTTCCCTCAGCCTCCTCCCCTACCACTTTCCCCATATCCATTCCCCAGGCAAGGCAAGGAATCCCAAGGTGAATCAGTTTGGTCTGGCATAAGCAGTTGAGGTAGGTCCCAATTCCTCCCTCCAGTATCAAGGCTGATTAAATTGTTCCTCTGAGGGGAATAGGCTTCATGCACCAAGGAATAAACTCTGGTTCTATTGTAAGAAGCTCCACAAACTGCCCATACCATTTGACTGTCATCTATCATCAGAGGATCTAGTTCCTTTTTATGAAGGTTCTTTAGTGGTTATTTTAGAATCAGTGAGCTCCCAATAGCTCCTGTCAGCCATCCTCATTATCATGATCCCTTTGCTCATATACTCTCTCCTCCCTCTCTTCAGCTGGACTGGGAGCTCAACCTGGGCTTAGCTATGGATCTCTGCTTCTGCCTTCATCTGTTGCTGGATGAAAGTCCTATAATGACAGTTAGGGTGGTCATTCATTTGATTATGGGGAAGTCCTGTTTAGGGACCATCTCCACTATTGCCTGGAGACCTAGGGGGGATCTTAATGGGTGCTTTCCTGCCACCTACTTCTCTATAAACCACAATAGCTCCCTATATCAAGATATCTATTTCTTTTTTTCTACCTCTCTGATGCTCCTTTTAGTCAACCATCACCTTTTTTCATGATCTCTTCCCATCTCCCCTTTCTAGATCCCCACTGTGATGCCAATTTACTCAGATCTTCTCTGTTTCCCCTTCCCAGGGGTATCCCTAGCTGTATCTCTTAAGTTTTTCCTGTTACCTAGCTGCTCTGGATTTGTGAATTGTAGCCTGGCTATACTTTGCTTTACATCAAAAATCCACTTATGAGTGAGAACATACCATGTCTGTCTTTCTGAGTCTGTGATACCTCCAGGTCCAGCCATTTGCCTACAAATTTCAGGATGTCATTTTTTTTTCTGCTGAGTAGTACTCCATTGAGTAAATGTACCACATTTTTTTTTAATCCATTCTTTAGTTGAGGAGCATCTAGGTTATTTCCAGTCTCTGGCTATTATAAATAATGCTGCTACAAACATAGTTGAGCTAATGCCCTTGTTGTAAGAATGCACATCCTTTGGGTATATGCCCAATAGCAATATTGCTGGGTCATTGGGTAGACTGATTCCTAGATTTCTGAGGAACTGCCATATTGATTTCCAGAGTGGCTTTATAAGTTTGCATGATTAGCCAAGTGGCTTAGTACCTTTTCTCAGAGCAAATTTCATCTTTTTTCCTCTGTGTCTTCCTGGCATCTCTGCTCTGTTCTTTTTTCCAGGGTTTTCTTAGCCTAATAACCCTGACCATACTTCCTTTCTGCTTTGTGGCCAATCAGTGTTTTATTAAACCAGTAGGAGGGACAAATATCTACAATGTACATGAGTACAATCCCACAACATTTCCCTTTTTCTTTTAAACAAGAAACCCAAATCTAATTTCCTTTGTATAGTTTTTTTCATCATTATTTATAACAACTTGTAACAAACACTCTAAACAAAGACAAACACCCATAATCCATTTTTTGGTAATGTGAGCATAGCTCTCTAGGCTACTTCCTCCTGATTTGAGGCACTAGTAATCTTATGGAAACTCAAAGAAAAATTTAGGATTATGGCCAAGTTCTTAGTGGAGTAGTCTATAAGGATGGGTCATCTCAGTCAGTCTCATTTAAAGCCTGACATTTTGTAGCTCAAGCTTAAATGCTATTCTGCCCAAGACCCACCTAAGAGACACAACTACAAAGCTATCTTTTGCTTCATTTATATGTTCTAGAACCCTTTTTAAGCTTTCTCAGATTTTATGTGGATGTAAGTGCCTCACGTTGGGCACCACTTGTAGTAAGAAGTTTCTGATCCAGACTAGCTCCAATGTCTGGACCTTCCTGAAGCTTTTTTAGCTCTGCCTTGCCTAGAGGTCTGGACAAACAGTCCCAAAGACCCAAAGAAATACTCAGAAGATTATCTTATTTACATGCTTTATTGTCCCGCGCCCTGTCTTCGCCTGCGAAGAAGAACGCAGTACGCAGTTTGGATCCTTCTGCAGCAAGTTTATTCTTTACCAAATGGGAAGAAGACCCCGACCCCTTGCCAGGAGCCGGCTTTTATACTGCCAAGCCCTAGCCTCTTACGTCTCCCCTTCTGATTGGTTGCAGACTCTCGCCTGACATGACGCAGGGTC